>QLPC01011780.1:0-14441 GCA_003314055.1 Lactifluus hygrophoroides | reverse complement strand
GACTCCCCTCGAGGATTATACGCCTCTTTACGTCGCTTGGGGCTATGAACCCCCAGACAGTATTCCCCCTGAATTGAACCCTGCAAACCAAGAAGAGTTTGTCAACGAGCAGGGTATGCCCGAAGACCTCTTTCTTGCCTTATCCTCCCCTCGCTCGAGTCTGCCTCCCAAGGCAAGCTCACACCTGGACACTCTCGTACACACCAACATTCGCTCCTCATCGAGAGAAGAATTGGTTTTCACAGACAACATGACCGGACTCAATGCAACACAATGCACGATAGTCCGCCTGACCTGTGCGCAGATTGGTGACTATCACCTATCCGACACAGATTGTCTCCGCCTCCTACTCACAGCTGCTAAAGTCTCAGCTGATCTCTCCTTTCTTGGACTGCGTGAAGTCTTAGACTCGCTTTTCCCCATTCCCCTCCCACCTTCCCAGCCAATGGACTCCTCACCGGACTTCCCACTGGCCTCACAAACCCCCACAATCGCCACCCTAGTGGACCGTGGGACTTCTGCACCCCCTCCCCCCCCAAACATCAAGACAACCCCCATTCCCCCTCCCACGCCTTTAGTGGCAGCGCCCCCTAAAAAGGGCACCGAGAAAGGGAAGAAGGTTGCCTTCAACCCCTCTATCTCCTACTCTGACGTGCTAAAGGTGACAGCTCCTACAGGGCCAAAACCTAAAGCCAAGTCTGGCCTTTGGAAGCAGATTGACGTGGCTGTCAAAGCCCACGATGCTACCAACACTGCCACCTGTCACGAACGACGAATCTTGGGTCCAAGTTTCGAAAATCGACCGTGGGAAAATATTATGTAACCACCTTCCTTTCCTGGCCACGACGCGCATCCGCTTCGCTACCCTCCTGTTAACCGACCCGGTTACCCCTGGACTCCCCCGAGATGACCGACCTCGTCCCCGAGATGCCCGACTCATCTGATCCAAAGCCTAGCCCCGCCTATGACTCACCTGACCCCTCGCGCCATCATGTGACCCGACCATCACGTTCCCCCACCTGACCCAATCATGTGACTCAAGTCTGTTGATCCTCCGATCATATCTGCGCCGGCAACGGCCGGTTTACTGTCCCTCCCCTTGGATCCATCCCCGATCTCTCCCCTCTGCCCCGCGCCTTAATTGGACGCTATATTTAGATTCTCCGCAGCACTGCGCAGTCCGCAGTCCGCAGTCCGCAGTCGATCACGGGGTCGCTGCGCAAGTTATTTATAGAATGGTACGAAACTCGGACTTATTGCATTGGTTACCTTAACGCTGGAAACGTCATGTGCTCCTTTTCGTTTACTCGTTTATTGTTGATCGTTGATCGTTGATTGACATGTGACCTGTACCCCTATATGTATATAAACCCCTCCGAATCAAGGAACAGCCCCCCAGACTGTTCATCTTCGTCACCTATCCCTGATAGAGCTGGGCATAACCGAGCTCTACCTAAGCGTCTTTTTGCTCGTCCCTTCTCTCCCTTGTCTCCGCTCTCAACTTAGTCATCGGGGTAGCCGACCGCAGGCTACGACTAAGACTCTGAACTTCACTGTCGTCGACCGGAATAGGCGTGCCATAGACCTTTGAAGACCACCGCTGCATCCAATCCCGCATACTCACGTGCACTCAACCTCCAGTACAAGGCAACGGCTTGGGCAAGCAACGCCGTTCCTGACACCACCTACTCCCGCAAACACAAGAAGACTGCACGTCTGGCCGTGAGGCCCAGTGTGGTCCTCCACCTCTCTAATAGCACACAGGAAGACTCACTTCGTATGAGGGCGGGCGCAGCCCCCTCCACCATCATAGCAACCTGTAACCAGGCCTTATCTCTTGTTCCCCGGCATGCCAATACCCGGGTGTCCAGTGCACACTGGACCCCTCACGGCAACCTCGTGTTGTACGCAGGGCCGGACACAAGCCTGGCACAACTCCAAGATGCCTCTATTACCACTACAGAAGCTGTTCGGGGCCTTTCCCAGGCCCCCATCTCAGTAAATTCTCGGGCAAACTTAAGGTGGAGCAAGGTTCTCATCAATGGAGTACCAACTGGAGTGACAGGTACCTCAACCGCTCACACCCCCGCGCAGTGTCACGCTGCGCTAGCCCTCGACAACCCATTCTATCGTCACCTTAAAGTGACACAACTCCCCTCCTGGGTGAAACCCCCATCTTCCTACCCCCCTGGCTCAGCATCGTTCCTCATAGTAGCATTCGAGGATCCAGACGGTGCTATTGCTTCTACAATGATGGCTGCGAAGCTGTTGTTCATTTTTGGCAGTGTGGCAACTGTCAAACACTGGAAGCAATGCCACATCTCCCAGATGGTGAAGGCTCGTCAGGCGAAGCAGGCGACAGAGAAGGCTGCGGCCCTTGCTGTGAAAGCGGCGAAGGCTGCAGCACGACCTGCCACCCCTGTTCCCGTCTCTCGGGAATTCATTTCTGACTCAGACTCTACTCCCATGCCCACACCGGATATAGAAGCACCGGTAGGTGCCGGCTCCTCCAGGGGCAAGCACCTTATCTCCCCTCCCACACTCCCCTTGCCCAAGAAGAAGAAGAAGAAGGGCAGCTTCCTGGCGGCTATCGCCACCTCACCCACATGAGTCCCAGACGGCAAGCACTCATGTGATCTCCTCACCTCTTATACAAATTTAGTACAAGCACAACGATAGGTGGCCAGGATGTATCCACCAACGGCCTCTCGCAAGGTTGAATTTTTCCAAGTTCCTCACAACATTTTCATGCATTATATTGCTTCTTTGGCCTACCCGTGTGTAGGGGCCATCTGTTTTCCCTGTACCTTGTCCACTCCTTCTGCAGGTGTGGGGGGGTTGCTGGTTAGCCAGTGGGCACTGATGGGTCCTTGGACTCCACCATCTTGAGGGCTGATAGGCGGTGACTGCGGACACTAACTATATTGGAGTGGTTTGTTAGCGCTTCACTCTTCATTTGGACTTAGGCACACGTAGGTTTCCCTGCTCTTGGGTAGGTTACTTACATACCGAATCATGTAACACTGTGGTGATCCTAGCGGTAACACAATAAACTCTATTCTAAAAAAAAAAAAAAAAAAAAAAAGGGCTATCCCAACTCTGAGAACTCCTGGCTCCCAGCCTCTTCGATGACCCATGCCAAAGACCTTGTTGCAGCCTTCCACAAGCAATATCCATGCATGCCCCAACCTCAGTAATACTGCTATTGGCATAGAAGTTATAAAAAGGGGATGCTGTCACGAACCATGAAACCTCGCCACCATGAACTGGGGGTCACATGATTGTGGGAAGTATCACGTGACCTATCTGACCGGGGCATGTGACCGTGGGATACAGCACGTGACCCCTCTGACCCTCTGACCCTCACACGTGACCATGGGATACAGCACATGATTGGCTATTCGGTTACCTCCTGTGCTGGACTGGCCATCCGGCTTCCCTCCTCATTATCCAAACTGGTTGTTTGGATATTCCTGCTTGGGGATTCCCCATGGGATTCCCCATTACTGCTCCTTGACAGATATCTCCATTCAGAGATCTCCTCCTACTCTTCTCTATCCCTGCTCTCTTATTGCCATTGGATGATAACCCCTATATCTATTCTTGGACTCCGGAGTTGTGCAGTTAAGGTTCCACAGCTGCTGTGCAGTTATTTATAGAATGGTACGACTCACTCGATTATTCCTATTGGCTCACACAATAGATTATGGACTTGTGACTTGTTTGTTTATCACCTCATCTACCTACTTACTGCCTGCCCTAAACTTACGCACAGACCTGCCCCCATGTATATATAAACCCCCCTGAATCAAGGAGCAGTCTTCAGACTGTTCATTTGTTGCTTCCCCCATCATAGCTCCCAGGCTATCCCTCTCATCTGCCTCCTTGGTCATCTTAGTGGCCCTTTTGTCCTTCATCCTCTTTGTCATCGCCCTTGCCTATCACCACCACCTCTTCTGTTGCCACCAACCCCCAACTCCGCTGCTACCTCTGCACACTCAGCCCCTGCCTCCACAAACAGATGTAATCAAGAGTACATCTGGTTCATGACAGACACCTCTACTCACTCTTTTTGGATATTTGTACATATCTACACCATAGAGTATATAAATTGTTACGATACGTACTCGGACTTATTTTCTTTTCTTCTGACTGTGCACCTTCCCTCCCCTTGACCCCATGACTGCTCCACTTGCCGCACAGCCTTCTACATCATCCTGACGTCATTACTCCAGTCTTACTCATCTCGCTCCACTTCTTACTAAGAGGCCCCACTATGACCTCATCTTGCTCCACTACGCTCCGATGATATCATTGTACCAATAGCTATATAAGCCTGTAGGATACTGCCTTGTACTGCAGATTAGTCCTTCTCAATAAACAGGACTTGTAACTCGAACTCCCCTACTGGGTGCCTGCATTCCAGTCCCTCCCTTTTATCTTGTGAATCACCCGAACTCTTGCTCTTGACTTGAGCACCGATCGATACCTTGCCTCTGTCAAACCACCGAAGTACAAGTCGTACAGAAGGGAACGTCCTACCCTAACATAAATCCTCCTATGAGAGTGGGATGAACCCTATCTCCTACAGAGCAATTCTATTCTCTGTTCTCTTCCACTCTCAGCTCTGCACTGTTCAAACAACTTTTTACTTGCTGCACTTCATCAAAGTCCGTGTCACAGGACACTTGAAACATACAGTAAGGCCTTCTAGCAGGCCTGGGAGAATGTTTACAATCCTTTAGATCGTTCCTATGGATGAAACAGTTCTTGATCTATGTAAATGATCATACAGTAGGTAGGTATCCTGCAGTACTTAATATTGTGTTAATAGATCTGAAACATAGTGAACTGGGTATTCTGGTTCCGAGGATCTAGCTGATCTGAGCATCTGAGACTTACCTACAAGTCACGTCAACTGCATTAGGCAGGTAGCTGGACCAGGCTAAGCTGGTATATCTGTGTCCGTCTCAACATTACTTGTGTTAAGATGATCCATTCTCTTAACTCTCCTTATTTTTGCTTATTTCCTCTTATTTCATCTCATTTCATCTTATTCACAAATCAAGACAGTTTAAGGACAAGCTAAGCAAGGGGTTAAGCAAGTTAAGATGGGTAAGACAGTTAGAGTCCATTTGGCCACAATTTTGGATTGAAATTTGATCAAAATTTGAGAATTTGATGGCAACTTCAGTGGCTGGTCTGCAGCATCCATCTTTTCATGTTGTTGAACAACTTGTTTTTTCTTCATTTCTTGACTTCACTCTACCTTATTTATGACCAAGAAGTCAGACAAAGCATGGGGTATATGTTATAAGCCATTTTCACATGTAACCTGGGGCTCCCTGCATAGCTACATTGATCCTAGCACCATCCACAACACAACCCAGGCAGTGTGGACCATTCAGTGCATCCTCAACCTGATATCCTTTGCCATTCCACACCTCTTTTTTTTTTTTTTGGAATTCAGGTTTATAGTCCTAGTATCTACTACAACAAGACTGTGGCTACCCTATTCATTGTGTGAGAGCTCATAAGGTGAGAGAAGGAGAGGTAGGTGATGTAGAGGATATAGGATGTAGTATGTGTGCAAGATGGCAGGGAGGAAGGAAGGGGTCACCTCAGTGGTGAATCATCCAATGGTTCAGGGTGGGTCTGGCCTGGGAGGGAGGGGGCAGAGAAAGACTTGTGTGTGGAAGATGAAGTGGCAGAGCATTTTGCCTCCACAGTACATGAAGAAATAGGGGAGGAGGGTGTTGGTGGGTGAAGGAGGGAGGAACGTGCACAGGCAGCTTCATGTAGTGGGCAACAGAGGAAGACATGCCAAGGGGAGTAAGGTTGACGGGAGGAGTTGTCTTTGCAGGGGCAGATGGTGTTGTCATCTGAGTCTGAATGGAACATATTTGAGTAGGCTGTGGTGAAAGCATGCCCAGTAGCAAGTTGTATGAATGTGGAGAAAAGGTGATGGTTGCATGTGGATAGAGCTCCTGCAACCACCAGGTAGGGAGAGGGCTCATCAGGGGGCTCTGGGTGCAGTGGAGCAAGCAAAGAGTGATGAGGAAGTACCCATTCCACACCTTGCAAGTGCCAGAGATGGCCACAAGCTCCTTAGTTGTTCAACATTCAATGAAATGAAAAGATGGATGCTGTGGACCAGCCACTGAAGTTTGTTGAGATGGACGCAGATATACTAGCTTGGCCCAGTCCAGCTACCTGCCTAATGTGGACAACGCAACTTGTAGGTAAGTCTCAGACGCTCGGATCAGCTAGATCCTAGAAACCAGAGTACCCGGTTCACTTATTATGATCGGAGCGCCCTAAGTGCTCCAATACAATTGGACTTCCATATTGAAACTGCTAATGATCTCAATTACTGTATAGAATAGAATAGACTTTGTAGAAGTAGTACAATCATTGTGATCACTTATGTTTCAGATCTATTAACACAATATTAAGTACTGCAGGATACCTACCTACTGTATGATTGTTTACATAGACTTAGTCCCATGCTAGGCATATGCCTTAGAAGGAGGGCACGCAAGAGTGGCTTGGTAAAGCCATCCGCAACCATTTCTTCTGTAGGAGTACACACAAGCATTATGTACTTGTTTTCTACGTACTCCCTAATAGCATGGTGCTTTATATCGATATGCTTGGATTGACACCCAGTGACAGGGTTTAATGCCAAATCAACGGCACCCTTATTGTCACCATGGATGGGGATAGGGTCATCAACGGTGTATTGTAGTTCACCAAGGAACATTCGGTACCACGCAGCTTGATTTGCTGCATCTGCCATGGCCATGTATTCTGCTTCTGAGGTACTCTGTGCAATGGTCTTTTGCTTACGTGATGACCAAGAGATGGCTCCTCCTGAGAGCAGGAACACATAGCCACTTGTAGAGTGTCTATCATCGGTTTGGTCTCCCATACTGGAGTCCGAATAGCCTGTTAGGCCCTCACCTTTGGCACCATCAAACCTAATGCACATATCTACAGTTCCTACTAGGTAGGATAAGACATATTGTGCTAGGTGTAGATGTTGGGGGGGAGGCCTGCTCAGTGTTTTTGATCAAATGTGCTTCTGCACCAGCCGGAAGGGGTGTATTGTGTGGGTTGGCATCAGCCATGTTAAAGCGATCAAGGACATCCTTGATGTAGCCAGCCTGATCTATTTGCATTACACGCTTAGATCTGTCTCGGAGTATTCTAATCCCAAGATAGGACTCGATCTCTCCTAAATCTGACATTTCATAGCGCTTTACGAGATCGGTTTTTAGCCGCTTAACAGCTTCTAAAGAAGCTCCCATTATAGTTATGTCATCGACGTAAAGAATTACAATTAAGGAATCCTCCCCCCGCGTCGAAGGCATGACATATACCCCTGCATCTGATGACTTCCGCTTAAAGCCGAGTTCTAGAAGAACTCCATGGAATTGCAAATTCCACGCGCGGGAAGCTTGTTTGAGTCCATATATCGCCTTGTGTAGGCGACACACCTTATTCTCTTTTCCAGCTTCAATGAAACCTTGTGGTTGCTCCATGTATATCTCCTTGTCGAGCATGCCATTTAAGAACGCTGATTTGACGTCCATCTGGTGTATATGCCAGTCTTCTAGCACAGCTAACGCTAGGAGCAATCTGAGTGACTCAAAACGTGTGACAGGGGAGAAGGTTTCATCATAGTCTAGGCCAGGGATCTGCGTAAATCCCTTAGCCACCAAGCAAGCGCGATATCGGCCATCTGATTTCAATTTAAAAACCCATTTAGATTTGACAGTCTTACGACAGTTGGGCTTGATGTGGCCCTTCTTCTTGCAGTAGTGGCATGTTAGGTCTGCATGTTTATTTTTCTTTGTTATTTTGCCACTACCGCCAATGGGTGCTTTGCATCCCTTCTTTCCCTCTTACCACCACCATCGATTCTGGTTTGCCCACTTTGGTGTTGGTCTTTAGTACATCAAAACACGAGTATTACTGCGATTTACATCGAGAATATTGCCCACAGTGTCCTCTTCACTCCTCCTAGCCCCTCCCCTTCCTACCGACGGCCTAATGGCTCATTTACACCTCCCCACATCAGAGGAATTAATCCCCCCCCTCCCACTGGGGTGGAACTACTCTGAATTCATCGCCCCCTCCACTAAACTTACCCCCCCTCCCCCCCCTGACCCCCTCCTGGACTCTACCCTCACACAGATCCCCGAAGGTCTCCTAGTGAAACAAGCTGTTGAACAGCTCAAATCCTTCCTCGGTCAAGGCTTCCACACCAATGACGCCGGTGCCATCCCCCGCAAAGTCTGGCTACACACCACCCTTACATTGCTCAACCAAATAGTCCACGGCCTTCGTATTACCGTCGACCGCGTCCCAGCAAACGGGCTTCGAGACTTCGAGGCCCCACTAGCCAAACCCACTAATACCGAGACAGAATACCTCACATACATTCAGGAACTGAATTCCATTCTTGACTCATACTTCAAAGCAGACAGAGAATGGCACTTCAACTGGGAAGTTTGCATGCGCTGCATCCAACGGACCAATATGGTCATCCCGGAAGACAAATATGTGTCCGTCGTCTCGTCGGTTGGACATGACTTGCAGGCCATCCACACTACCATCTGTAACCAGAAGATACCAGACATCCACAAGAACCTCGATGACTGGGCCAACAAACAACTCCACTACCTCAACAACCGCATCGTGGCACACATCACGGATTCCGACCCTGCTCATGCCACCCTCCACGAGGACATCCGAGTGACGGAGTGGATCACGAAGAACACAGATGACCTGAAGATACCCATTCGCAAAGCCCTCGCTGAAGGGGTCGCCGACACGATCATTCAACCTTGGATGGAAGAATTAATCTCCGAACACCTCACCACTGCCAGACGACGAGTCGACCTCGAACGTGCTAAAGGGGAGGCCGATCTCTTCCAACAAGCACACGCTGTAGCCCAAGAGAAGGCCAACCAATACTATGAGAACAATGCACCCGTCCTCCTACGCCAAGCCCAAGAACGTGCCCAACAGGACGCCGACGGACACTACCAGAAAGAACTCGCCTCCCTCCGGGCCCAATACAAAGTGGAACTCCAGGATGCAAAGAATGCCTTGGACGCACGAGGACACGAAGCCCTCAAGCCAACTAAGAAGCCCACACGGAAATTAAAGGAGGCAGCACGCGCGCAAGCACACCCCTACCAGCCGTCCTCCTCCCCTCCTCTGCCACGATCTGGGGCACCCACCCCTACCCCTACTAGTGCGATCTCTGCACCCTCTCGACCCTCTTCTCGGGCTTCCATTGCCCTGATCGAAGAATGTATGAGGGATAGCCCCCCCCCTATTCACGCTCCACAGCCGACCCTTCCGGCCTCCCTCCCATCTGACATCTCGGTCGGACCATCCACACAGGCAGCGATGGAACGCTTCCACACCCCACCACCTACCAACGTCACGATCACCAACCCCCCTCCCCCCCCCATGGATCCGATGACTTCGATCATGCAGGCCATCCAACAGATGAGCACCACCATGCAGACCCAGTTCTCCGATGTACACAAACACCTAGCGAACGTCACCGACAGGGTTTCCAACTTGGAACAAGGCAAAATAGCCCCACCACCCCCCACCCGCCCCTACTCCCCCTCCCAACCACAACCTGCTACGGTGAAAGATTCCATTCATGCCCCCCACTCAAATAAAGGGAAGGAATGAGCACACATCACCACAATGGTCTCCAGGACCGTCCTCCCCAAACCGGGCCCTTCAAAAGTACTCGCCACCTTGGATAAACCTGCATTGAAAGTCAACATCGATACGGAAAATGCGGACCTAGACCGGATCATCGCAGATGCCCATTCTCGTTTCCTGTCAGAATACAACATCGACAACAAAACCATGTGTCGCTCCTATCGAGCACTCTTCCCGAAACGCCCCCTTCTTCTTCTCTCTGACCAGGAACTTCACCGCTACCGTCTTGACTGCGAAGCTACAGCTGAAGCCCAGGATCAAGAAATGGACGAAGCTTTTGATGACGTCGATGGCGACCTGGAATACGAAGACATGACCCCTGCCCAGATCGAATACGACCTAAGGTGCCAGACGGTAACATCAGTCGCTCCAGAAACCAACCTAGAACAATTCAACTTCATCTTGGAACTCATTGAAAACTACCTCCAAGACCATGGCATTGACTCTGCCAATCTTATCCCTACTAATGGTATCACGGCCCTCCAACGTGCATTTCAACGGAAATACCCCTCACCCTCCGCACCGGACTCTACAGAAGAACGCCCACAAGAGGCCCCCGCGAGCAGCTCAAACCACGGCTGGCTCGTCCAAGGGAAACACGGCAAGCCCGTCCCCGCCACATTCGCCAACATCGCGTCTCGCGCCCCGGCCAAGAAACCCGCGAAACCACCCACTGTCCTCGTACCCGCCACGGATCCTAGCTCCTCAGACTCCTCAGTAAAGACCACCGCCGCAGCACTCCGACCTGCCACTAAGACGCGAAACGAACTCTTGAAGATGAGTCGAGACGCCCTAATCTCGTACTATAAGCTCGTCTTTGGACCCATGGTCACGGTCTCCAACGACCTCAACAAGAACCTCATCGCGGATGCAATTCTCTGGCGCACCGGGATCCACGACACCCTCAATGCACCTCGGCCCTCCAGAGCGGCGAGCTCCTCACCAGAACCGCTACACTACACGGAATGGACGATGGTACGACGCCTCATACCCGGCAGTGACCTCACCTCCATTTCCACCACCCGTTCCCCTGCGGCAACCCTCACGAGAAAAATCAAAGAACTCATGCGAGTCCACTCTGGGATAAACCGTCCCTCCCTCAACCTCCTCGGCGGTTGCTGGAGCTCCCAGCTTTCACCCAACTTCGTCCTCACCTTCGAAGGTTCGCCCTCGGTCCAACAGGTTCACAGCCTTCGACCGATTCTCAACACCATCTTCACCTCTCAATACACCCTAGTTCCGAATGCTGGCTACACAAAGGTCCTCCTACGAGGGGTACCACTCTGCCGCGACCAGGAAGATGACCCCCTCCCCACCATGGATGAACTACTCGAGGAACTCATGTCGAATGCGGTGTGCAAGGACATGGTCTTCATCAATAAGCCTACTTGGCTGCAAGCATACGACGGACCCAATAAGAACGGTGAAACCTACGTAAATGGTTCCGTGGTCTTTTCCTTCCTGGATGACTCTGGGTCCAAACTAAAGACCATTCTCCGCACCCGCCTCTACATGTTCGGCGCAAGGACCATAGCGAAAAAATATGAATCAAAACAGATCATCCGTCAATGCGTCCGATGCCACAAACTTGGCCACACCGCAGACCGCTGCTCTCGTCCTGCTACTCTCATCGCTTGCCCCCGATGCGGAGGCCGACACGCTCTCGCAGACCACGATAAAGAATGCCGCACTGCGACGAAACATTCGAAACTAGGCACTTGCGACTGCCCCTACAACTGCATCAACTGTGCCATGAACCCCCGTTTCCGCGCAAAAGCAAAAGGACACCACTGCCAACAGTTTGATAAATGTCCCATGGCTCTGGCCTACCGACCCGACCCCACCTTTTCCTCGTCTGACGAGGAACCCGTCAACCCCCAATCCACACGACTCCACTCACAACCACCCATTGCCCATCTCCCCCGAATTGACGACACTCCGACCCCCGCGGCACGGGTGGACGACCTTTAATGTCGCACAGCATCAACATCCTCTCGGTCAACGTGAACCGACAGACCAGTATCACGCACACACTCCTTAATGAAGGACCCTCCCCCTACCAAATAATCCTTATCCAAGAACCCTGGGTCGGTACGGTCCTTACTAACCGCTCAGACTATGACCCCCTCGGAGACGCTGTAGTTGGCACCACCAGGAACGCACGATGGCTTTGCCTTCTCCCAAAAAACCCCTCCGCGGGGACCTGTAAAGTAGCCACCTACTTCCATTCCTCCATCCTACCCCTGATCAAAATCGCCTATGATCCCACCCTCCCCACCAACACCCTCACCTCCCAACACTTCACCATCACCTGCAACACACGGCGCCTCGACCTCCTCAACGTGTACCACAAAGTTCCCCCCAAATCCCACAACTTACGACATCTCTTTAATTTCGTTCCCCCATCACATAACACCATCCTCATGGGCGACTTCAACACCCACGCCTCCTGGTCACTCCCGGACACTCGCCCGTCACCCTGGGCATCGGACTTTGAACGATGGTTGGATGACGAGTCCCTCAAGGTCATTAATCCACCCGACATACCTACCTGGCACGGCACCAGGGATAAACAATCGATCCTGGACCTCGCAATCATGAACGTTGCGGCCAAATCATCACCAGACTTCTCCCCCCTAAACTTATCCGAACCCATGTTCCTAGGATCCAATCACACTGCCTTGTCCCTCCTGTGGACCATCACAGAACCCCCTGACGACCCTTCGACGTTTACACCTGGCTACATCCTCGAGGACATCCACCGAGAAGAATGGGAACGCCTTTTCGCCCTCCTCCCAAACCCCCCCTTACTCACCGTTGATGACACACACGCCGCTGCACGACAACTACACACGGACATCAATGATACCTGTGAAAAACTCTTTCAACGACGATGCCCGTCAAAACCTTCCCAATCCCGATGGTGGAACACCGAATGCGACCTTGCCGCCGCGCGCGTTCGACAATGCACGCCAGACAAACAGAAACTCGAAGGGAAAGCCCTTAAGGCCACCATCCAACAAGCGAAACGGGATTGGGCAGATAAATTCTACGGAGACATCACCATCGACGAACTCTGGACAGCGGCACGCTGGTGGAAGGGGACACATGATACCCGTATCCTGGCCCTGTCGGACGGCGACACCCTCACGCAAGACCCTATAAAGATGGGGGAAATCCTTAGGGACCGCTTCTTCATCCACAAAGACCACGCCATACAGACCCAACAACCAGACAACCCCGCCCCCCATCCTACTCGACCTTTCTCCCCCTTTGTCGAAGATGAAATCACCCACTGCCTATCAAACACCTCAAACAAATCGGCCCCGGGCATCAGCGGGATCGGTTGGAAGCTTCTCAAATGGGCCTTCGGGGCCCAACCCTGCCGACTACTTGATCTCTACAACACCTGCGTGAAGTTCGGGACCCACCCGTGGGACAAAGCAAAGGTCGTAGTCCTCCCTAAACTGAAAAAGCCCGACTACACCAAAGCAAAGGCATATCAACCCATAAACCTCCTGGAGTGTGCTGGAAAGCTACTTGAGAAACTAATGTCCAAAAGACTACTCGACGAAGCGAACCGCCATGACCTCCTCCCCACTACTCAATTCGGCTCACGGTATGACAGCTGCGCGACGGACGCCGCACTCACCCTCACACATCACGCACAACGCTGCATTAGAGTGAAGATCATCGGCAGCCTCCTCCTCTTCGATGTATCTGGCTTTTTCGACAGTCTCACCATCCCAAGACTCGCCCACATCTGTACCGTCCTGGGCTACGCCCCCGAGGTGACCTGCTGGCTTCAATCCTTCCTCCATGAGCGTAAAGTCCGCCTGTCCTTCAACGGGATCACGACCGACCCTTTCATTGTCGACCATGGCACACCCCAAGGCTCCCCCATATCCCCCATATTATCTGCCTTATACACGGCCCCACTACTATTCCTCTCCAAACTCTGGACAAAGACCAAGCTACAAATGTACATGGACGATGGCGCGATCTTCGGCTCCGGAGCCACCTTCCTCGCCGTGGCAGTCAATGTTCTCAAGTCCTACCATTCTACCCTCCAATGGCTACAAAGAAATGGCCTCGCCGTCGATCGGGACAAAACGGAGTTCCTGTTCTTCTCCAACTCCCGCTCCTCTCCTCGATACATTGGTACCCCACCGCCGCAGGTTAAAGGCTATGATGCCAACGGACACCCTTTCCACATCCCGGTTGCGAAGAGAATACGATACCTCGGCGTGTACTTCCACACCCACCTCAAGTGGGACGAACACATTAAGACTATGTGCAACCGGGCCCACTCCACAATACGAGGGGTCAGCATGCTAGGTAACTCCATACGTGGCCTCCACTTTGCCAACTGGAGACGTCTCTTTCACTCTCTTATCTTACCCGTCCTCCTTTACGCTGCCCCGCTATGGGCCAGCGGTAAACTGCTGAAAAAATACCTTCACCCCCTGCAGGTTGCGCAAAACGACTGCGTTCGCAAAATGAGCGGTTGCTTCCGCACTACACCTACCGTGACCCTTCATTGCGCCTTGGGCATACCCCCCATAAAATACACCGTCTTACTACACATGAACCGCTTCCTTTCCCAGGTCTCCCGCCTTCCCCCGACATCCCGTCTATTCACGATACAGAATCACAACCAAGCGGACTTTGACCCCCACATTCCC
>QLPC01011777.1:0-11072 GCA_003314055.1 Lactifluus hygrophoroides | reverse complement strand
ATCTCTTCCGATAGCACCGATAACACCGAGCCGTACACGCCCGGGTCGTTGTGACGAAGCTGAGAAAGATATGTAGGCTGAGGGCGTGGAAGGGAATGGATCCGGGGTTCGGACTCACCTCGGAGACCCAACCCTCTTTCCATGCAACCAAGTAGATGTTCGATAGCGTGCCCTCGTTGGTGTGCGAGAATATCGGACTTCCGACCCAGTACAAGATATAGTCACCTATGACCTCTGTATCCGATAGGTTATAAGCAGACGCGCCAGCCACGGTAACCTCCAACACTGGTTGCGATGCCAACGGATGTGGTTTTCCCGTACTGAAATCCATGGGACATATTCTCAAGGTGGTACATTGGCGGGTTAGAGTGGTGGGTGCCCTTGGCGATACGAATTGATTATGAGCGAGTCCCACACGCGAGTGAGGATAACCGATATACGTACGAAATGGCGACGGCAAGATCAAGCTCTGATGCAAATGCAAACACGAGGACGTTGGGGGTGTTGATTTGTATGTTTGTCCAGCGCGCTGCATCAGCATGTGGAGAGAACGCTGTACGCATGTCCAAAAACGAGTACCCCGCCGGCCATCCGTATCCCTCGCGAATAACGACAAAGTATCGACCAAAGGAAAACTCGACGGGTCGCCCATTCTTCGTGAGGACCGGTGTATCGATTGGTACGGTAGGCTCACGGAGGTCCATCTCCTGCCACGACATCTCCCATCGTTGGAGCGCGTCGAGGCGTTCTGGTAGGGAAGGGCCGGGCTCGAGGGGATCATACACGCCTGACTTGGCGGTGCGAATAATATATTGGATCAGCTGGGAGTTGACAATGAGGGCGTTTAACTTGTAGCAGGTTAGCCTGCATGTGCAGATGTCCTTGGCGCCGAGATTGGAGATGATTTCGAGGAGGAGTTCATTTGAGAGTGAGAAGAGAGGTGGAAGTGACATGTTCGACATGGGAGCTTTCAAGAGATGCCTTACAGCTAGGAGTGTGAGTGTGGCTCGCTGTTGGGCTCAAGGGTAGGGTACAGAGGCGGCTGGTTTGGGCATGTCTGTGCACTCAACTCAGGCGGGGCGCTTGTGACCCACTTGCCCTGGGCTGCGGGGCTCCGTCGTTTACTGTATTATTAATGACCTCCACAAGTACTGGCAGGTGCAGTGAGGATACCACGAGTACTCTAATTCGTAACATCGCCGAACAAACTCCGGTAAAAGTACGCCTAGGTTGATAGCTTGACAGCTTGTCCCACTTGTTGCCATCCCAGGACGCTAGTGGAAGATACGGAACGCTCGCACGGGGGTAAGTACACTGATAACAATCTGAAACAAAACACGGTCCCGCCACCCTCGTCACAATACCGACTGCATCGCACAATAAGAAAAAAATGAATTGGAACAGATTCATTTTGATAAAGCTGTCAAAACGCAGTTGGGGAACAACCCGAAACTAATATAACCGGTAGAATATTTTTGGGTCGTTGGAAATCGAAAGTATATCTTGTTGTTCTTGTTGGTTTTGTGTCGGTTGAATTTGGTTTGAGACCTGTGAACGTGATCTGTGTAGTTGTGTGTGTGGCGCTCCGCTGCCGGTACAAAGATCCGGAAAGATAATTAGCGACAAGCGACACAAGATCGTGGAAATGTGATAGATGATCACTGCTGCGAACACGAATTTCTCACCAGGCCATCAAAGCCTGTGCACAACACAACGAGGCAGCGTTCTCAGCACCACGAACTATTCGCGCATTGCAGTCAATCTGGCTATAAGAAAACTCAATTGCCAATTTACTGGTGAAACATACCTGACGCCTCCCTCTCCGATACATAAGAACGATACGGCCGAGTGAACCCGTATTTGGATACCCATACAAGACTAATCAACTCCCTCCGCTCCTAATTGTTATGCTCATTAAACTCTGATCGCCCCTGCGCCTCCTCGACTACTTTAAATCTGTGGCCGCTCTGTGTCCCTTCTTTCCCTCACTCTATCCCCCCCACTCATAATTCACCGCAACCGCAAGCTACCAAGCTCATCCTCATGTTCGCTCCTGAAGCACTTTACGTCGCAGTTGCGATCCTTACCATCGGATTCCTGGTTCGCCGCCGTCGCGGAGCATCCGCTTCACCGCTCCCGCCTGGCCCCCGTGGCTGGCCGCTCATCGACAACCTCTTAGACTGGCCGTTTGAATCAGCCTGGATTCCGTTTGCAGAATGGAGCAAAGTGTTCGGTACGTGATTCGCCGCATGGTGAGGGCGTGTGTATCCGTGATGGTGGGACACGCGTGGGCGGACATCGCGGCGATCTTCGTATCCTCGGCTCATCTAATCTCTTCTTGCAATTTGCGCGCGCGCACACACCACAGGTGATATGATACACATCAAGATCTTCGGCATGCACATCGTCATTATCAGCAACTACGATACCGCTTTCAGCCTCATGAGCCAGGCGTCCTATTCTGATCGCCCCATCCTCACTATGGTAGGAAAAATGTAAGATTTTCATGATTTCTAAAACCACGCTGCGCTCCCCTAGTAACGGACGATGATCCCCTCCATAGGATGAACTTTACGCCGAGCCTCGTTCTTGCACCCTATGGCGACCATTGGAAAGCGATGCGTCGAATCACGCAGCAGAGTCTAAACCGTACTTCCTCAGTCGCATTCCTCCCCAGCCAACTTTTGGATGCGCGTCTCCTCTTGCAGGAGCTCCTCGAGCGCCCGGGAAATTACATTGGTGCCATTCGCTAGTGCGCAACGCGTCTTTTTCTTGGATTCTCATGGGAACGCGTTCTGACCACGTGCCCACAGCGCACTCGGGAAGAACATCATCGAAAACACGTATGGCATCAGGATCACCTCACCCGACTCCGAGGCACGCTACTCCTCCTTCCTTTCACTCTAAATTGTAGATGAGCTAATGGGCATGGAAGTATGTGAAGCTCTCCCGCGAGACCCACGAGGTTATCCAAAATGCCGTCGTCCCCGGCAGCTTCTTTGTCGACGTCTTCCCAGCGAGTACGTTGACGTTAACTTTGTGATCAGTAACCACACCACCCACGCGGGGGGCCACCCGTGTGTGCGATGCTCACGTGATCACACAGTGCGTTTTATCCCCGACTGGTTCCCAGGCGCTGGTTTCAAGCGCCTCGCGCGCGTCGCAAGGGCCCGCGGGGAGCACATGGTAGATGGTGCGTTCAATGCCGCCAAGAAGGCAATGACTGGTGAAGATTCCATGCAATCGCTTGTCGGGTCGCTGCTCTCACGTGAGGGGCCGGCGGAGATGACGCGCGATGAGTACGAGTACACGATCAAGTGGGCCGCCGGTTCACTTTATGGTGGTATGTATCTACGATCTCCATCTCTGTGCGAGCGAAACAAAGTACTCACGTATCTTTCTTGCAAGCTGGAACCGAGTCGGTAAGTGCATCATGCGATCACACGTGTTGATGAAAGCAAATCAATATATTTTTTTCTTCCTTCTATCACTACCGATGCACCCTACTCCCCCCCAAAAAAAAACAGACGACATCAAGCATCACAACATTTTTGCTAACCATGGTCCTTTTCCCGGACGTTCAAAAGCGAGTCCAAGCTGAGCTCGATGCCGTCGTTGGCCGCAAGCGACTGCCGACTTTTGACGATCGGACCTCGTTGCCATACCTCGAAGCGACCATCAAAGAGTCATTGCGCTTCCACCCACCTACGCCACTCGGGATTGCTCACCGTCTCATTGATGACGATGTAGTCCAAGGTAAACAGTTTTTTTTATCATACGCAAACTTCGTTTCCCTGTTGACCGTCGATCGATGCGATGGCTCTTCTTTTGCAACCGCAGGCTACCACATCCCGAAGGGGTCCCTCATTCTTCCGAATATCTGGGCGATGAACATGAACGAAAAGCAGTACGATCGCCCGGAGCAGTTCAATCCCGAGAGGTATCTAGGGCCGACGCCGGCATTGGAGTCGCCCGTGTTTGGATTCGGGCGGCGGGCATGCCTGGGCGTGCATTACTCGACCGCAGCAATTTTCATCACCGTAGCGTCGATGTTGTCCGTGTTTGACCTCCGTGCGCAGGACAAAGATGGCAAGGATATCAAGATCGAACCCGCCTTTACCGGAGGTACGTCCTCCCTCCCCCCCTCGTTTCAGTGTCTCTGTATTCACTTCTTTCCCCCTCATCGACAGGATTTGTAAGGTATGGCCGTAATGCCTGGTTACGCCCTCTCGCACACACACTGACACCCTTTGCCCTGTTGCGCAGCCACCCGAAGCCATTCCCTCTTCGTCTCACATTGCGGTCCCCGGAGTCCATCGACCTCATCAAAGCGGGCACTTCCCTGCTGTGAAGAGTGTGTGACTCGAGCACACCTTTGTCCCTCTTCACCTCCTATAATCTATTTCGTTCTCTGTCAAATATTCTCTTTCTCTCACTGCCTTGGGATCGGTCAGGGTGTACTATAAAAGGAATCATACAACTCAATAGTGTGCCTCAGGTCTATATAGCTCTATGTTGTTTTATCGTATTGATCGTCATTCCAGAAATATTAGTGACCTCATATTCGTGTTATCTAGCTCTAGAACCCGCAAATTAGTTCTGGTGGAGAAAGAGGGGGCATAAAAGAAACATGTGCACAACCAAAGAGTTTAGCAATAAAAAAAATTTCAATTGTGCGTGCATGCGTTCGTCTCACATCTCTCTGCACCATATCACGTTTCCCGTGTGTCACCGCGTCCTATACGTCGTCCGCTCACCCCGCGCAAGCACAAATCAAAACGCGGGCGTTGGGCGGACTTGAGGACCCTTGGTGGTTGTGCGTGCGTGACGTCGGTCCAAGCCGAGCCAAGCAACCCCCCTGAAACAAAACAAAAAATACGTACGGCTTTTGGCATGGTGTCCTGAGAGTTCGGACGTTCCGAATGATCGCCTCGAACCCAAGCAGAGACTTAAGGGTACAGTACGTACAGCACGTACAGTTTCTGTTGAACAAGGCGTCAAAAGACGAAAAATACCGTGGGAATTTCCCGCCCCCTTGAACCCGGCCCCTTAAGATGATGCAGCAGGAGCGCCCGGTATAACTTTTGCCGGCGCCGCAACAAAAAAAGAGCACTAAAGACGGAAATTAAGAAGAAGCATTAAGGAGAGCAAAGTGTGAAGAGAAGTCTATGTGGGTGTGGGTATACACAGGTCTGGATATTTGCGATCGACCGAGTTGGTCGAGTGGTACTGATAACTTGGTGGGTTGACACCGTGACCGAGAACTGTAACATCGATATCAATTGAGTGCTTCTAGCAGCTTTGCTGTGAGGGGAGCTCTTGAAACTACAGCAGTTGGCAGCAGTGGTTACCCGTTCTATAACTGGCAACGTCCGGACGATCGTGCGTACGGGGTGCCCTGCCCAGCCCCAGCGTTTAGGAAGAGATGAAGGCGAGGGGTGAAAAAGCCTGAGGAAGGGGCAAACGACGAGGGCGGCTGTTTTGTCAATCTTTCCTTTTTTTTCCTTTCTTTTTTTTTCCTCGATCGGTGGAAGAAAAAGAGGTACTACTGTACAGGTTGTCAAAATGTCAGAAATAGGAAGTTGGGACGTACGTGTTAAGGATGGTGATCGCCTCCCCTCCGATGGCCCCGCTACTGGGCCCCCAGCACCAGCGAGCCAAAGGCACGTTGTCGTCGTACCTTAAGTTGAGGCTCGATATCGTGACATCCCATTCTGTCATGCGTCATGGCTAGGACAGGTGTGAGAGAGAAGGGGAGGGGTGTGTGTCTTTCGATCTGCACCAGGTGCTCCGAGTGTGCTCCGCATGGTGACAAGAGTCACGCGCGGCGCCGCACACGCCTTCTAGTCCCAGTACCACCGTGACCCCCCAACGAAAACGAACTCAGCTCTTCGTCTTCTTCTTCGGTTCACGCACTTATCGGTATTATAGATAGACCGGCTATTACCCGTCATGGTGACATACGAGCCTCCTACGTTCTTTGAGTAATAACAAGACGATGGGTTCTGCATCAAGGAAGAAGCTTGGCTAACAAATGAGCAAAGCTCGTGCTTGTGTGGGGCCAAGGAATAGCTAGTCGAGAACTCTGCCCTAATCAATTGCTTATCTGTTTCGTGACATTAAAAACGTGCTTCCACTGCCTTACCCCAGACTGACATAAATGTCAAGAGCGTTCCCAATTAACAGACCCAAGTTTTCGTAGATAAACCGCTGATTAGGCAAGTACCGTAAGATTAAATAAATGCAGGTCATCCTGAACGTTATTCATTCTGCCCAGGTCCACACTCATAGCCCTGTATCCCTAGGCACAATTTATTGCTCGGCTGCTGTAGTAACGAGTTTGCCTCTAGCGTAAAAGTGGTTGGGTCGGGGGGAGAGGGACTACTGTAAAGGAGGCATCTCGATGGCGGGTGAACAATTGAAGGTATGGCAAAAGGATTGCCGAGGCCTTCCCAAAGCATGAAAGGCGCTCCCTTGTCATGCCGTTCTTGGGAAGTTCAATTTCCTGAAATTGGCTCTTCTTTGAGCGAGCGGACGACGGCGCCAAGCAAAAAAAGGATGGGCGTTCGGCACTATGCTTGAATGTCGAATCTCGATAATTTTTTTTTGAACTTTGCTTGTCAAATACAGTACAGAGAGAGAGAAAGGGGCAGCGAGGCGTATAGGACGACAAATTCAGGTTTGAGGGGGATTATAGGTTGGGGAAGCGTCAAAGGGATTCCCATTTCTGCGGCGCAAGTGTTGTTGTTGTTTAGGAGGCAGTGGCGCACGACCAAGAGGCTAGGCATGAGAGGGCAACTAATCCCTTTGGGGTCTAACATGCGTTGTCGGCTCAGACCTTAGCAGACTCACAGGCAACGCCAACGGTGACGATTGAAGAAGGTTTTGTTTATTCTGGCTGATGAGGTCGCTTCGTGGGTAGCAGTATATGAGAGAAAGATTGTTATTACAAGAGTATCGACAAAACTCTAGAACGCTTAAACTCCGCTTAGGGCAAAAATGTGGGAAAAGATCGTAGTATTTCGTACGGGATTTCGTACCCCAATTACCCGCAAAATTTTTGGTTCTGAGGGTGAGCATTCAGGGACGCGGCGGCGCTCTTCTGGAGGGGGATCATGATCAGTCGGCGGGGAGACGGTCGGGGGGAGAGTTGAGGTGCAAAGTGGTGACGTTAGAGAATTCCCACAGTTGGACAAGGATTCCTCGAAGATTTCCTATTCGGAGATGAGATGGTGAATGCCCTGCCCTGGCCTGATATTTAATTTTTATTATTTATTTCATTCATTCCCTTTTTGAGTTGGTGGTGCACTAATGTGGTAAGAGTATGAACGCGCGACTCCCAGGTAAGGGGCTCGCTCACTTGGATCAAAGGGCTTCCTTCAACGGTATCACTTCTCCGAGCAGACCAGCGCTAGACACCGAACGGGTACATATGAGGCAGCGTCCAACCTCTCTTTGGCTGGTACTCGTCCCCCTTCCCTTCCCGCCCGAGCCTCCTCACCCCGTCTTTCGCTAGCCATGCCCGCCCTCTCCTTTGCAAGCTCTGAACTCGTAGCCATATGTCTCGAGTCAGTCCTCTACGGTACGACCTCTTCCCCCTCTCTCCCTCGCCACACCGTCCTCATCGCTTGTCCATTCATCCCATAGGGATATACTTTGTTTTATTCCTCGCTTGCATCAAGGTCCTCTTTAGCAAACGACGAAGAGCGGCGGGTGGGAACTACCGCCTCGTCATGGTTTCGGCCGTTCTGTTCATCCTTATCACATGGGTGAGTCGACCCTCCCCCCTCGTGTGCGTTTTTGCCATGTGCATCTCCGTTGACATCTTCCCTTTGAACAGCATGAAGTCGTCGACGCTGTTCGTCTCTTCCTCGCCTATCAGACGAGTCAGACGAGCAAGGACGCGGATCTTTATTTCGTCAATGTAACGGCTATGCTGAGCGTCATGAAGACATCCGTCTACCTCGCAGAGACCATCGTATCCGACCTTTTCATCGTACGTCCACCGAGCGCCTTGGTCTCTGAATCGCTGATCCGAGATCCCCATGTCAGCTCTATCGATGCTATATCGTGTGGAACACAAGCGTTCCGATCATCGTTCTCCCTGCCCTCCTTTATGTGGCCGACATAGGTACGCCCTCTGTCGTCGTACCCGACGCGTATATTCGCTCAACAGTACTCCAAAGGGACCGGAATTGCCGCAGTCTACACCCTGACACTCATCAGACAAGACATCGTATTCAATCGGGAGCAAGAAAGAATTACGAATGCCTTTTTCTCCTGCACACTCGCTGTGAACACCGTCTGCACAGGTATGTGGCCGCCGTCGGCGTTGGCGTGGAGTTTCCCGCGGACTAGCTTGGTTGACACTTTTTCCATCCTTGCCTCATAAGGTCTGATTGCCTTCCGAATTTGGCGGACACAAAGGCAGACGCGCGATGCCAAGATGGGCTCCAGCCTCATGCACGTATCTATCATCGTCATCGAGTCGGGTACGTTCCATGCATATTCCCCCCACGGAAAACCCCAGTTTCACACATACGTCATCCCGACAGGCGCAATCTATCTATCCGTGTTAGCGTGTGTAGTGGGAACTTACACAGTCAAGTCGCTTCTTTTCAACATCTTTTTGGATATCGTACGTGCTATTGATAGCCACTTGGCTTAATCTCCGCTCACGATGTTGCCTCACTTAGACCTCACCCATAATCGTAAGTCATGTACTCCAAAGTCCCTTAATTTCCAGTCTCTTATCGTTGCATCTGCACGCACCATCTTCAGGGTATCGTCGTACGTACAACCTTGAAACGCTATCGCCTATCACCCCGCGTACTCACTTTTTTTTTCTCCTCGGCGTAGTTCTCGCTTATCATCGTCCGCGTCGGCCTCGGTGTGAGCTCGGATGAGGTACGGCCGGCTCACTCAATGTCGTTCTCGATGCCGTCAAAGATGACTGCGTCCGCTGGGAACACGAGAGCTTCGAAAGGCCCCATCATTTTCCGGTCCACAACGACGACCCAGTTTACGGATGGGCACGATTCGGAAAGCACTTTCAAGGAAGTGAATGAAGGGATGTTCAAGATGGAATTACGAGGTGACGCTGGTGACATCGACAAGTCACCAGGCGGCGATAGCGACAGCACCGCTAGCGTCTGAGCGTTCTTCTTCCACACGCGCACACACTTTTTCATTATCATTGGCATCTTCATTTTCATTTTTGGGGGCGGCGCGATTGGGAGCCCGGGAGGTTTGTTGTTTAAAAGGGTTTGTACGTTCACGACTTGTTCAACTAAGAATTCAAAAGGCTAGCTATATTGGATTTTGTACCTTGATGTTCTCCTGCGTCGCGCAGCACCTTTCCTTCGCGGTGTTGTCCCTCGCCTATCACCATTACCTCTCTTGGCTCTGCACCACAAGGAAGTCACATGGTAATTTACCCAGTATACCCCGCCTTGGCGTTCGTCAAAACGTTCGAGAAAAACTGGTATATACAGCGGACGATCTTTTTACAATTGATTGGTGTTATAGAGGTTGTCTCATGAGTTAAACAGTAATTTACATCCTACATCCTATCATGTTTTAACAAAGTATTAGCTTCTCAAAGTTCTTGCAATTTTTTTCCCTCTCTATGTGAGGCTTCTGCTTCACTAACTCTCGTATATCGCGGTGTTTTTTATCGTCGCAAGCCATTTTCCGTTGATGTGCACATGGATAGCACTGAATTGATCCCGTGATACGATCACGCAGAAGAAGCAACTGGCAAGCAGCCGCACCACGAGGCACATGAGGCGGGCTTCCACGAACTCCTCAGGCTGGTGACACGGCGAGAAGCGTAGCACTCACTCCACGGACGAAAAAAAAGAACTTGAACCCATGTGATCTCTTTCTTCTTAATCTAAAGAGTTGCGTCACCCGCTAGTCTGCTCCTCGTTTCTTAGAAGAAAGTGGAGCTAAAAAGCAAAGAGCAAAGAAGTGCAACAGGGTCATCTGAAGTGCCGAGTGCCGATTGCCGAATTGTCTGGCTCAACCCGCAAAAGAAGCCAGCCATATTACCAAATGTGGCGAATACAGTATGCAGTATATGCATGTGCCGTCATGGCTTAATTATTACGAGCGAGCTTATCTTTTTACCCCCCTCTCCCCTCTCCCCTCACACCCCCAATGTCCATGTGGGGGAATCACATTTAAACATTCACGCATACCTCTCATAAGCGTAACCCTCTCCGAGTCCTCCACGAACCTGAGCCCCGACCCTTTACTACATACATACTGTACTGTACAAAGTTCAAAAAAAAATTTCTCCCTTCATCCCTGAATCTTAAGTTATCATAGATCGTGGATTCGTGGCGAAGGCAACGAGGCAAAAAAAAGAAGGAAAAGAAAAAAAAACAGAGTGACTTACTACCAGGCCCGTCCCACAATGATTTCTGGTTGGACGTGATACAACAGTATGATATGATGATAGCAACATGTACATCAAGTAACTTATATTGTACAGCTGCCAAAGTGCACTCATTTTGCGCACCCATGTCCGAGTCTGTCATTCGTCCGTCCCCCAAAGAGTGAGTTAATTTACAGTTAGACTGAAAGGATTCAGACAGATTGTAAACAGATCGCCCTGACGAGGGCCAAATAACAGCTGCCATTGAAGGTTACTACAACGTACTGGTGCTGTAATATCACCACAACCATCATCATTATTACCACCGCAGTAAGGTAGCAGCACCCGCCGTCGTCCGCCGTCGTCGCCGCCACCGCCACCATCGAAACCAATTTTTTTCGCCGCAATAACCGTACGTACGGCTGGCATTATGGTGGTGGGCGGCCGGATGCAGTGTAGATCACACCTCCCTCCTCCCCTAAAAGAAGCAGCTCTGATCATGCCGCGGTCAGGCGCTACGTCTGGCCCGGGGGACGTCCCTGTCGCTCACACGCAGACGTTCATTGTCTGATGTCCCACGTCGAACGTCGAACGTTCGTCCATCCATCCATCCATCCATGCGTGCGCCCATGATGGCCTGATTGCTCATCATGCGCACAGCCATCCCCGAACCGTCGCGCTGGCATCGAGC
>QLPC01011775.1:0-12897 GCA_003314055.1 Lactifluus hygrophoroides | reverse complement strand
TGGTTCAAAAGTTATAGTACAATCATTGAAAATACAAAAAACATTTGAACAGTTTTGTCCCTCACTGTACCTCGCACCATCCAAACTCCTGCAACTCTGTGCTGTATACCTCCCCACCTGGTCCCTTGAGATTCTTCGTCATTTTGAGTAGCATGAACTGGTGTGCCTTGGTCTCTGCTGGCAGCTTGCTGAAGGCCTGCCGGCTGGCTTGCAGGTGTCTCCCAAGTGGGCTATACATTGGCCATGGGACTCTGCACCCTGGACCATGCCACTTCTGGGGCTTCTTGGCAACCTTCCACCTGACCTTGCCATCTGATCACAGCTGCATATGGTGGTGGTTGTACATGTCCCCCAGACCTGTGATGGGCCCATTGGTGCATTTGAGTGAAATGGTTTGACAAGGGGAGAGGAGACCGATGCTGGCTTTGACCATGGTGAGGAGTGGCTGATGGGGATGAAGGCATGAAGTTTCCTACCTCCTGCTCTTCTCCTTTTATACATCAGACAGCTGTTGGATTCTTTTGATAAAAGTCTTTCACCCATTCTGCTGCATGTACATTTTTGCTAGACTCCCAGGTGTCCTCTGCATCACTATACCCCTTCCAGTGTATTAGGAATTGTAACACCCTTCTGTGCCCATGACATCAAGACCCTTGAATTTCTTCTACTTTGAATTCTGGCTCTCCTTCCACCAGGTCAGGTGGGGGTTCTTGGGAATTTTTCCCATGTTTGGGTGTTTCTTGGTATGGGCTTAATAATGAAGCATGGAAGCTGTTGTGAATCTTCCATGTGGGTGGTAGGCGTAATTGATATGCCACTGGGGATATGACCTTAGTGATGGTCATGGGTCCATATCTTTTGGGTGCTAGTTTGCTGGTTGGGTGTGATGTTCATAGGTTCTTCCCTTCTAGCCACACTTGTTCCCCTAGTTTGTAAGGTTTGAACTGTCTCTGCCCCTTCCACCTGTGATACATAGCCTCCACCATTGATTGTGCCTTTTTGATGGCTTCCTGGGCACACTCCCTGAGCCTCTTCAAGAAGCTTGTCCATTCTTCCAGGATTGGTGCTTCCATTGCAATTTCCTTTGGGATGTGGACCTTGGGATTGAACCCCATGAGTAATTGATAGGGTGTGAGTCCAGTGGTCAAGCTAGGCCAGGAGTTATGAACAAACTGGGCCATTGGTAGTAGTTCTGCCCAGTCGTTTTGTTGATAGTTCCTATAGATGCGTAGATATTGCTCTAGCTATTGATTTGTCCTCTCAGATTGGCTGTCTGTCTGTGGGTGATAAGTGCTGCTGATGTTCCATTCTATTCCCAGTGCCTTGCACAGCCCTTCTGTGAACTTAGACACAAATCTGGGGTCTCAGTCGCAAATGATCTTCTTTGGGACCCCAAAATGGGGAAAAACGTGCTGGGCATAAAGTCAAGCTACCCCTGGTCCAGTTATAGTTTGATTACAGGGTAGAAATATGGCTGCCTTGCTGCAGTTGTGGTCCATGATGGTGAGGATGGAGTCGCATCCTTATGACCTGGGGAGGTCTACTATTAGATCCATGGCTATAGTCTCAAATGGTTGGGCTTTTGGTATGATAGTTATGGGAAAGGGTGGTGGTTTGGCTTGCATGGTTCTTGACTTGGTGCTTTGGCAAACCACACATCCCTTGACATAGTTGGTGACAAACTGTTTAAGGTCTGGCCACCAATAGTCCTCAGCCACTGCCCTGATTGTTTTGGAGATCCCTGGGTGTCCCATCACTGGGTGATCATGGTATTCTTTCAGGAGCACTTGTTTGGCTTGCAGCCCCCCTGTTACCACTACCTTCTGTCCTAGCATCCATGTGCCACCATCTTCTGTGATGGGGTGCTTCTTCTTCCATTCTTCAATGGCGTGGGAATCCTGATTTGTGACCATGAGGTCTTCAAGGTTCAGCACTCATATCACTTCTTGGAACAATTGGTCTGGCAACACTATTGTCATGAACCAGACATACTCTTGATTACATCCATTCGTGGGGGTGGGGGCTGAGTGTGCAGAGGTAGCGGTGGAGTTGGAGGTTGGTGGCAACAGAGGAGGTGGTGGTGATAGGTGAGGGTGACGACAAAGAGGATGAAGGACAAGAGGGCCACTAGTATGACCATGGAGGCAGATGAGAGGGATAGCCTGGAAGCTATGATGGGGGAAGTGACAAATGAACAGTCTGAGGACTGCTCCTCAATTCAGGGAGGTTTATATATACATGGGGGCAGGTCCGTGCATAAGTTTAGGGCAGGCAGTAAGTAGGTAGACGAGGCAATAAACAAACAAGTCACAAGTCCATAATCTATTGTGTGAGCCAATAGGAATAATTGAGCGAGTCATACCATTCTATAAATAACTGTGCAGCAACTGTGGAACCTTAACTGCAGAACTGCAGAGTCCAAGAATAGACATGGGGGTTATTGTCCAATGGCAATAAGAGAGCAGGGATAAGGAAGAGCCAGAGGAGATCTCCAGACAGAGATATCCATCAAGGAGCGGTAATGGGGAATCCCCAAGCGGGAATATCTGAACAACTGGTTCGGATAACAAGGAGGGAAGCTGGACAGCTGGTCTGGCACAGGAGGTAACCAAATAGCCAATCACATGCCATATCCCATGGTCATGTGTGAGGGTCAAAGGGTCGGAGGGATCACATGCCATATCCCACGGTCATGTGCCCAGGTCAGAGGGTCAGATAGGTCATGTGATACTTCCCACAATCACGTGACCCCTGGTTCATGGTGGCGAGGTTTCATGGTTCGTGACAGGTCAAGGTCATTCAACCCAAACAGGTCGTCTCCCATGCCTTGCAGGTGATGTGGCCCACGTCCAGCAGTTCCTTGCTCGGTTTGTGAGGATCAAGCAGGCATGGTCTCATCCCCCTCAATGTTTTCGACAACTTCGATTTGCTCTGTGTGACTTGGTGCGTGGCTTGGTGCCCAACTCACAGCCTGACTTGGGAGGTGACTCCCAGGTATGTTCTCACCGTTCAGACAGAGCACTTGCAGATCAATGCCCTTCAACAGGTGGTTTTGTATGGGGAGTTCCCCTCAGACCATTCAGTGTGCCTCCCATCCCGCTTCATGGCAACAGATTTCGAACCACATGCCATAGAGGTTGGATATGGCTAGCTTGGTGTTTTTGTAATTCATGTAGTAGCCATTCCAGGGGGCATTGAGTTCTCTGGCATGTAAATATACAATATCTACTGTTGTGTCGTTGGTGGGGCATTGGTAGTCTTCAGGCATGTTGTCTTTGGGTTCTGGTGTGATCTTGATCGGCAACCGTAGTGCTGCTAATTTGATTGACATTGGGATGCTAAGCCCCAGACAATCGTAAATCCATTTCAATCTGGATCAGTCAGATGGTGTTGCTGCCATTGCAATGTTTGGGTGTCGATATTCAGTTTGGGTAGATCTCGCAAGATCAGCCATAAGCTTGTTCTAATGTCGTGCCTCAGGTGGTTGTGCATCAGATCATTCATTCGTTCAAGGTTCTGGATTGGCTCCTTTACAAGCCTAGTGTCTTTGAGCTAAGAGATCCCTTTGTCTACCAGGGGATTAGGCTGTTCTAGGAGCAAGTTCACTGAAACCTGATGAGATTCGCAGGAGAACAAGCTTAAGGCTTGTTCAATGAAATACGCAGGCTTATATACAAGTCTCACAGAAACTACTAGTACAGTGCAGAACATGATGGAACAAGACAGAACGAGGCAGGGCAAGGCGGAACACAGTAGAATGACACAGAAACACAGAGAACAGTATGGACACTTCTGGGTGGTCACGAGGTTATGCTCATCACTTGATAGGTCATGTCATGGTTAGTGTGACATAAGAAGTCCCTTTGTCTACCAGGGGACCAGTCTGTTCTAGAGGCTAGTTCAAGGAAACCTGATAGGATTCACAGAAGAACAAGCTTAAGGCTTGTTCGATGAAGTACGAAGGTTTATATACATTCTCTTGTGGATGCTACTGGTACTACAAGGAATACACCAGAACAAGTCAGAACGGGACAGAATGTAATAGAACAATACAGAAGGGTAGAGAATCGTATGGAAGAATCAGTGTCATGCCAACCATGACGTGACCCATCAGGTAATGGGCATAACCCCATGACCATATAGAAGTGTCCAGATGTTCCATGTTTGTTCCATTGACTACCATCTCATTCCATACTGTTCTGTCACATTCCATCGCATTCTGTTGTACTCCCCAGTGTACCAGTAGCTTCCACAAGAGCTGTATATAAGCCTGTGTATATCACTGAACAAGCCTTAAGCTTGTTCTTCTGTGAATCTATCGGTTCTCTGAAAGACTCAAGTGCAAATCCCAGTTAGTTCACTGGTTGACAAAAAGACCCTTGACTCCAAAGGCACTAGGCTTGCAAAGAAGCCAGACTTGACACCAAACAAACACCGAAGACAACACACAGCTAACTGAGGCGTGACATAAGAACAAGCTTATCAGTGATCTTGCGAGATCTACCCGACCCAAACCTAAACGTGCAAAATGTCAACCACACCTGCATCGCGCAAAGATTGGCATGTTGTATGCCTGGGACAGAATGTCCCTTCAAAAGAAGCCTTGGCAGCTATGAAACTGCCATTTGAGATCACACCGGAGACCAAAAACAACGTCCCAGTCGACTACTGACAGGATAAAGATAACAAAGTAGTCATACTCTATAAAACGTCTGACATAGATTCCGTTCTGTGGAACAGCTACTATACAAGCTACAAAGGTGCCAACATCACTGTGTCCAACCTCTTCAGGGTCTGGTTTGAAGTCCAGTACTCCACCGGCAAATTCATTGCCCACTGCATTGCTTGAGTTGGGACTGGCATCCATCATTTCCCTCTCAATGGGATCAATTTCCCAGTCCTGGTGGGAAGCAGTGAAGAATATATCTACACCCGTGACCCAAGCCACACACCAAGTCGCACCGAAGATATTGAGTATTGCGAGGCTCCTGAATGTAATGCGCCAATTGTTACGATACGAACTTGGACTTATTTTCTTTTTTTCTGACTGTGCACCTTCCTACCATCTGGCCCCCTTCTTGCTCCACTTGCCGCACAGCCTCCCCCCATCATCATGACATCATCACGATGTCATTGTACTTCTCTGACGTCGACCTTACTAAGTAGCCCCACTCTTGACATCATTGACTCCACGTTACTCCGATGACATCACTGTACCATTAGCTATATATATCTGTAGGATACCACCTAGTACTGCAGATTAGTCCTTCTCAATAAACAGGACTTGTAACTCGAACTCCTCTACTGGGTGTCTGCATTCCAGTCCCTCCCTTTTATCTTGTGAACCACCCGAACTCTTGCTCTTAACTTGAGCATCGATCGATACCTTGCCTCTGTCAACCACAGAAGTACAAGTCGTACAGAAGGGAACGTCCTACCCTAACACCAATGGCACAATCCTTGCAAACAGAACAAGGATCACGAAGGCCTGGATGACTCCCACATGGAACAGGTGATGACCCATTTACACTCGACGACCTGGTCGACACAGATGACACATTTGCAAAGACCATCAGACTTGAGGGGATACCCCCCGACTGATACAATGGTGACCAACGATGCACCATGAAGTTCCTGACCCAGTTCAAAAGGTACATCCTTATGAACAGGGATGCCACCATTACAAAAGACCTGTTTAAGTGGGCTGCCTTCTTCCTAAGCCTCATCGAAGGGCCCAAGGTCAAAGGCTGGACTGAAAGAAACTACGAGTGGCTCGACCGAGTTGAGTCCAGAAGGGACACTCTCCCATTTGGTATGACCACATGGGAGGCCCTTGAAGCCGACTTCTGACAATTGTTTATCAACTATGCAGTGCACAAACAAGCATGCGAAGACCTAAGGAACCTAAGGATGATTGATGGAGCAGTAGACGAATATATCGCAAAGTTCCAGGTGCTTGCTCACCACACATGAATTGACATCAATGACCCCATGGCTTTGGCCATGTTCACCCAAGGGCTGCTGGCCCAAGCCACAGATGAATGTATCAATTGAGAGAATCCCGAGAACTTTGAACAGTGGGCACACATAGCCCAGGTACAACAGAAGAATTTCTTGCAGAAGAAAGCCATCTGTCAGGGGAGGAAGAATGTCTGGGGAGTGCCCACAACACCTCAAAACCCCCAGAACTTCTTCTGGCGGCACTCAAATCAGATGGGAAACCCCACAAACCCGGCACACCCACAACTCCCACCCCATGACCCACACAAGTGCCATGGTCCAGAAAGCCGTAACAGATGCCGAAAAAGAGAAACACTGCAAGGAAGGGCATTGCTACAAATGCTTGTGTCAGGGTCACGTGGCCTGGAATTGCCCGGATCGCAAACCACAGATTAAGGCAACAAACTCTCACAACACTTTGGACACATCTGAAGATATGCAAAAGGTTCCCACACCCCCTCAAAGCGTACAAAACCTGGCAAAGGCTCTAGTCTCCCTCTCAGAGGAAGACAGACAAGAATTCATCAAATGTATGAGGACAGAAGGGGAAGAGATGGGTTTTCAGGATGCCTGAGTGCTATGGCTCTCATTTGGGCATGTAGTATGGACTCAATATATGTATCTAGGAACAAGGCAATCAAAGCAGTGTTTATACATTATATCAGAGACCAAAGAGCCATGTCTAAAGCCCTCTACAACACCAGGGCAACAGAAAACTTCGTACACCCAAGAGTACTACACAAGTACGACTTGCATACTAGGAAACTAGCACGACCAAGAAAAGTAACCAATGTTGATGGAATGACCAATGCACTAGGCACCATCACAGATGGAGTGGTCCTCAAAATCAACTATCTGGGAAGGACACAAATGCATGTCTTCCTGATAGCCGACATCGGTGAGGACAACTTCATCCTGGGATACCCATTTGGAGAGAGTGCAAGACCAGATGTCAACTGGGAAGGAGGAAGGCTGAAGGGGACAGTATACGCCTGGCAAGACGTCCTAAAACTACCGGTGAAAATCAAAAAGGCAGAAGGAGAATGCCTCTTCCACCTACCAATCAAGAGAAGAACCACTGTCGCCCAACAGCTAGCCGAGAAAGCCATAGATAAAACAAAGTGACACTGGAAGGAACTCATCCCCAAAGTATACCACCAGTATGGGAAGGTGTTTGAAGAAGAAGCCTCCAAACGATTCCCTGCAAGACGACGATGGGATCATGCCATCGAACTCAAACCTGATGCCCCTTCCTCTCTCAACTGTCGTGTCTATCCCCTTTCACCAAAGGAGCTAGAAGCCCAACAAGAATTCATCACAACCAATAAATGACTAAAATGAATCTGCAGATCCAAATCTCCCTTTGCAGCAGGATTCTTCTTCGTGAAGAAGAAAGATGGCAAATACCGCCCCATTCAAGACTATTGACCACTGAATAAATGGACGATCCCAAATAAATATCCCCTACTGCTCATCACCGACCTCATACAAGAACTGTCTGGAAAGACCCTCTTCACCAAGTTCGATGTATGATGGGGCTACAATAACATTTGAATTCACGAAGGAGATGAATGGAAAGCCGTGTTCAAAACCAGTGAAGGATTATTCAAGCTGGCTGTGATGTTTTTTGGACTCACAAACTCCCCTGCCACCTTCCAGACTATGATGGACGACATCTTCCAAGAAGAAGTGGCACAAGGTTGGCTCCGAATCTACATGGATGACATGGTAATCGCCACTACAAGTAACATGGAAGAACACGAGAAGAAAGTTGCCCGAGTATTGAGGAAACTCCAAGAACATGACTTATACCTCAAGCCTGAGAAATGTTCATTCTCACAGAAGGAAATCGAGTACCTAGGGATGATCATCGGTGGCAGTCAAGTCAAAATGGATCCCATCCAAGTTGAAGGAGTCAGGACCTGGAAGGAGCCAACAACACTCAAAGAGCTCTGCAGGTTTCTTGGCTTCTGTAACTTCTACAGAGCCTTTATCTTGAAATATTCAGACATAGCAAAACCACTGAATGCACTGATGGGGAAAGGCCAATTGTGGCGCTGGGAAAATGAGCACCAAACTGCCTTCAACCAGCTGAAATTAGCCTGCACCACATATCCCATGCTATGGACCCCTGACTGGACCAGACAATTCATACTTGAAACAGATGCTTCTGGCTTCACGCTAGCCACAGTAATTGGGCAGGAATTCAAAGATGGGCTCCACCCCATTGCCTTCTACAGTCGAAGTCTCCAGGAAGCAGAGCAGAACTATGACATCCACAACCTTGAACTCACCGCAATCATTTTCAGCTTCAAGCAAGGATGGTCCCTTTTCCTCAGTGCCAAACACCCCATCGATGTCCGCACCGACCACCGCAACCTCAAATACTTCAAAATTCCTCAGAAGGTCATGAGCTGTCAAGAAAGATGGATTACCTTCCTCCAAGACTTCAACTTTAAAATCACCCACATCCCCAGTCACATGAACACTATCCCCGACATCCTCTCCTGCCATAAGGACCTTAACAGGGGGGTGATACTGAACGATACACCCCGCATCCTACTCCCCCCATCACTCTTCACACAACCCTCAACCCCAATATGCACCCTCCTAGCAAAAATCTACATCACAGACAACCTAGACACCCAACGGAAGATTCTAGCCCAACTCCATGACACACCAACTGGGGGACACCCAGGAATCTCAAACACATGGGACCTAGTCAGACAACAGTACGAAGGACCCAAGCTTCAACAATTTATAGAACAATACGTCAAGGGTTGTGCCATTTGCCAAGAGTCCAAGTCCAGACCAATCCCCAAGGCACCCCTCCAACAATTCAACACACACATCCAGGCATGTTACGATACAAACTTGGACTGAATTTTCCCTTTTCTGACTGTGTACATTCCACTCCATTGACCCCGTGACTACCCCACTTGACGCACAGCCTTCCTACATCACATTGATCTCATTTGCTCCGCTCTGACATCATCGACTCCAACTGCTTACTGATTTCTCCACTATGACCTCATGTACTCTGCTTACTCTGCAGTGACCTCATCGATGCTTTTACCTATTTATACCTGTAGTAAACCCTCCTGTACTTTAGACTAGTCCTTCTCAATAAACAGGACTTGACATCGAACTCCTACATCGGGTGCCTGCATTCCAGTCCCTCCCTTTTACTTGTGAATCACCCGAACTCTTGCTCTTAACTTGAGCACCAGAATAACATTTGCCTCTGTCAAACCAAGATGTACAAGTCGTACCGAAGGGAATATCCTACCCTAACAAGGCAGGACCTTTCCAATACGTATCCATGGACCTCATAGCCAATCTCCCCCCAATCGACAGATATGATGCAGTCCTCACAATCATAGACCAAGGGTGCTCGAAAGCAGCACAATTCCTCCCATGTTCGAAAGATATTGATGGACTGGGTGTTGCCAAGTTGTATCTACAAAATCTGGTTCCATGGTTCGGCATGCCCAAACAAATTATCTCTGATTGAGATCCTAGGTTGACATCAGGATTCTCTACCACCATGGCCAAAGGGCTGGGGATCCAACAGAATTTGTTGACAGCCTTCCACCCAAGGACTGACGGACAGACAGAACGAATGAATGTGTGGCTGGAACAATACCTGTGCCCATGGACGACCACACAACCTACAATCTGGGCACAGATGCTCCCCATCGCAGAGTTTGCACACAACTCCTGGAGGCATGACATCACCAACGCCACCCCTCACAAACTCCTCATAGGGTTCAACCCACAAGTACATATTGAGTTAATTGATGACCAAGTTCCTGCTGCATGTGAATGAATGGACCAGATGGCCAAAGCACAAGAAGAAGCACAGAAACATCTGGAAAATGCCCATCAATCATGCAGTAAGCAACTAAGAGAATTGATGAACAGCAGTGATAGAAGGAGTTTATAGTGCAGCACACAGCTGAGAGTGTAGAGAACAGAGATGTGTATAACTCTGTAGGAGATGGGGTTCGTCCCACTCCCATAGGAAGATTTATATACTTTTAGGTGCATGTATGTACAAATTGTGCTAAACAGTGAGTTTAGGTGTCCACAATATCACGTTTACATTGACGCGAGATAGAAACATTCCATGTACTGTAAAGTAACACATGTATAGTGAAAGTCTGTGTCACAGGACACTTGAAACATACAGTAGGGTGTTCTAGTAAGCCTGGAAGAAAGTGTACGATCCTTTAGATCATTCCTAAGGATGAAACATAGTGTACAATCATACAGTAGCAAGGTATCCTGCAGTACTTAATATCACACTCAATAGATCTGAAACATAATTGATCCTAATGATCGTGCTACTTCTAAGTAGTCCATTCTATTTCATACAGTAATCGAGATTGTTAGCAGTCCCAATATGGTAGTCCAATTGTCATGGAGCACTTAGGGTGTTACGATACGCGCTCGGACTTATCTTTTCTTTCTTCTGACTGTGCACCTTCCCTCCCACCTGACCTATGACGTACACCACTTATCGCACAGCCTCCCTCATCATCATGATATCATTGACTCCACCCTGACTCATTACTTACTAAGGAGCCCCACCGATGACATCACTTAGCTCCACTATGCTCCGATGACCTCACTGTACTTTTAGCTATATATACCTGTAGTAGACTACCATGTACTGCAGATTAGTCCTTCTCAATAAACAGGACTTGACTCCGAACTCCTCTACTGGGTGCCTGCATTCCAGTCCCTCCCTTTACTTGTGAACCACCCGAACTTTGCTCTTAACTTGAGCACCGAACGATCGATCGCCTCTGCCAACCCAAGACGTACAAGTCGTACAGAAGGGAACGTCCTACCCTAACATAGGGCGCTCCGTCTACAATAAGCAAACTGGGTACTCCAGTTCCTAGGATCTAGCCAATCCAAGCATCAGAGACTTACCTACAAGTTGCGTCGTCTGCATTAGGCGGGTAGCTGGACCGGGCCAAGCCGGTATATCTGCATCTGTCTCAACAAGAATTCCAGATAGGAGATGAAGTCTGGTTAGAATCAATCAACCTCAAGGTAAACATGCCGAAGAAGCTATTGCCCAAACAAGTAGGACCCTTCAGGGTATCACAAAAGGTGTCCAACGTTGCCTACCACCTAGACCTCCCCCCATTGATGAAGATACACAACATGTTCCACCTCAACCTTCTATCACCCTACATCGAGACGGCTGCACATGGATCTAACTATACAAGACCACCTCCAGAGATAGAAGGGGAGGAAGAATACAAGATTGATTCGATCATTAAAGCCAGGAGGCATGGGCAAGGCAGAAAGCTCCAATACCTTGTCCATTGGAAGGGATATCCACACTCTGATAACTCATGGGTTGATCACAAGGACATGAACGCCCCCAATGTCAGGAATGGCTGCACTCGACCACAGCCGAGCCTTGGGTCCGAAGATTGGTGAGACATGAGTAAAGGATGAAGACATTGATACGACAGGATTCTTCAGCTCTTGCAGGCACACCTATTCCTGTAGAGGATACTGAAGGCTGAGAGGGTCACCGCCAACGTCGACAACGATGATGACAAGGGACGCAGAGACGAGGGAGAGGGGCTGCGAGTGGCAAGAGACGCTTAGGCAAGTCACTCGTTATCAGGCTCTATGAGGTAAAGGACAAGATTAACAGTCTGGGGGCTGTTACTCGAATTCGCAGGGGTTTATATATACATGGGGGTACAGGTCACGTGTCAATCAACAAACTCTAATCAACGATCAACGGGTACGTGCGTTGGTTAAGGGCAGGTTGTAAGTAAACAGACGGGTTTCAGGGTCAAGGGTTGGACTTGGGAGATCCAATGGGAAATTGCCATGCTGCAGACTGCGGATGCTGCAGATGCTGCGGATTATGTGATTGGTACTTGCCAGATGCTGCGGAGGAGCTGCGGAATGCTAAAAATAGCGACCAATGGCGGCGCAAGACCGAGGGAGCGGATGTGAAGGACTTTCACGGTAATGAGCGGATAAACCAGGATTTGCTGGTGTAGGAATGATCAGGTGATCACCAGAATCAGGTCATGTGGGTTCGTCAGGTGACTGAACAGGATGGATGCATCACATGATGGCGCAAGGTGTCAGGTGCCGAATGGGAGGGGGGAGGTACTGGATCCCATGAGTCAGGCATCTCGGGGATTATGCCGGGATAGCCGAAGGGCTGACTGGAGGTATCGTTGGTTCGATACGGGGCGGGGGCAGAATAACCGAGGGGCGGATCGGTTAACAGAAGGTAAGCAGGAGCGGAGGCGCATCATGGCCGAAAGAGGAAGGTGATTATGGGATATTTTCCCACGGTCAAAACTCGAAATTTGAGCCAAGATTTGGCGTTCATGACACCCAACCTTGTTACGATACGTACTCGGACTTATTTTCTTTTCTTCTGACTGTGCACCTTCCCATCCACTTGACCCCATGACCGCCCCACTTGCCGCACAGCCTTCCTCATCACCATGACGTCGTTACTCCACTCTTACTCATCTCGCTCCACTTCTTACTAAGAGGCCCCACTATGACCTCATCTTACTCCGCTACGTCTCGGTGACATCATTGTACGAATAGCTATATAAACCTGTAGGATACTACCATGTACTGCAGATTAGTCCTTCTCAATAAACAGGACTTGACACTCGAACTCCTTCACTGGGTGCCCGCATTCCAGTCCCTCCTCTCATCTTGTGAACCACCCGAACTCTGCTCTTGACTTGAGCATCGATCGATACTTGTCTCTGTCGACCTCCGAAGTACAAGTCGTACAGAAGGGAACGTCCTACCCTAACACAACCTCCTCAAAGCATATTACAAATCAACCCCTACAGGTGGATGACTCGATGAATAAATATGACCCCC
>QLPC01011772.1:0-14684 GCA_003314055.1 Lactifluus hygrophoroides | reverse complement strand
TCTTTTATTTTATGCCGCCAGCTAACTCAGACTGCAGTGTTGCTGGGCTTCGGCTGCGCACGTATTTATCCGTGAAATAGCACAGATAGAGTCGTGGTCGCCTGCTGTATCCAACGAACTAGGAAGCCATGTCGGAACCGTTACAACCGCCTTGTCGCGACTGAGTATGACTTTCCCATTGGCAGGTATGGGTGCCGTGATGACCATGGTCAGATGGCCCAAGCGCGCTCACTACCATTTGACAGGCTTTTTGGCCTCACGACTACAATCACCACTTGGCTTGGCTTGACCTTGCCGCCGCCACCACGTTCTCGAAGACTGTCATGAAAAGACGTTGGCACGGCCTATCAACGGACTCGTTTATGTTCCTACTTACTCACTTTCACGTCTCGAACCCGCGGACTCGGACTACTGGCACATAGATGCCATCGCCGAACATTTACTTCCATGACATCCGACGTTGTCATCGGACACTGTAGACTTATTACGGACTTATACTTCTGCTATTTCTTTTCCCCTGTTCTATACCAACTTCTCGGACACTGTAGGCCAATCCCCCATCGGACATTAACACCCTCGTGTAGTATTAATATTTTCGGACTCAAACTGGACTTTACCGGACAATTGTGTTATGTAGTCTTTTTTCTTAATGACAATCTATTTAGCCACGACTCTTTTCTCTTTGTTCTTTTGGCAGCTCTGCCGTGAAAGATGAACGGGACCAATGATCGGCGGTAAATTGTGCAATCTCAGCGCACTCACTTCTTTCTCTGACGCGAGAGGTGAAAAGCGACCGATCAGCAACGCACACACGATTATTATTATCAGGTTACGAGAGCGTGTTAAATTGACTTTGACGGCATTTCCCCCGCATCTCCTCCCCTCAGTCAGGTTCAGGCTCAGGTTCGTGCTTCCTCTCTCCCCCCTTTATTTTTCTCTTGGCACGTTGCGCCACCATCTTTTTTTCTGAAAAAGGGGAGTGTTGTAAACAAAACGCTTCGCACATCTCCGCAGTCAAAACAGATCCATCGTTTCGTTTTGACTTGGTTGGGTTCTCTTATCCCACCGGCGGGATCTGAGCGCTGAACGCGATTGCGCTCCCCCCCTAATGAATGACTGTTTGATTATGTCCTCGGGTTTTGAAAAAGCGTTCAGTTATGTGTGTTTCTTCCTCAGGAAGTGATCATGATGGGTTGATGACGGGTTGATGCACATGATGCGTGATGTATTGATGATTATGATGCTTGATGATGGATGACGATGATGTGGTGTGGGGGGATTGATTTCTCTCGTATATTTTTTTTTTCTCCTCTTCGCCCGTTCGCCGAGTATCTCGGTTCGGATGTTGATCATCCGGGGGAAAGATGCGTCAGAATAGAACGGTAAATGGAATCAGAGGGTCGTTGTTGTAGTAGGTGTTATTGTGGTCATGGGTATTATTTAGGGAGGGCACGTGGTAAACTTAAAAATTCATGTTTCAAGTTTCAGACGCAAAGAGTCGCACCTCGTTGTGATCTGAGCTGGCTGATTGCAGCAAGTAGTTTGTTTGATTTTGTGATTTGTGATTGAGTTGAAGCTTGATTGCAGGCGCTCGCTCGTTTTTGGCGGACCTACAGCGCTCATAACAACAAGTTTTGTCTTGTTTTGAACGAGTAAACACCCCTCAAACACCCTCCAGCGACCGCATACACGCAACAACACGCACACGTACCGCCTGCTGCTGTAATCCGTGTAAATCTCAAATTCCGTCCGTCCATTATTATAGCTTCCGATATTACGGGATACGCGATACGCGAGAGACCAAAAACGAAAACGAGTAAAAAATTAGAGCACGATCACGAAGCACACAAACAAATGGAGAATAATGATTCACCGGACATCCGGTCGACGACCACAACTCATCTGCATCTCCCACCACTGCCAGTGCCACTCCCACTCCCACGGTTCCCCGCACACGGTGTACCTGCCAGCGCCTCGTTCACTTCCTCTACGGCAAGCGAGTCGAACTACTCACCGTCCCCCCGTCGCGGCGGTTCGCTTCTTCTCGATTCACAAGAATTCTTACATCCCCATCATCAGCATCAGCAGCAGAGTCGTCAACGTCGGCTCTCACCGGTTGCCGCTGCCGCCACCTCTCCCGTCATGTCGCGTCCAACCCTACCCCAGCGACGGACGACCGCCTCCTCATCGCCCACCACGACCACGACCACCACGTCATCGTCGTTGCCTTCTGGTGTGGGTGCGGATAGATATCACAGCCTTCGGAGGGTCTCGAGATCTACGGCATTGCAGCGCGTCGCGTCGGGTATTCGACAGTTGACGAGTACCGGCGATGATCCTGTGTCAGATGATTGGTCCGTCTTTGGCGAGGTCATGTCGCCGCCGTCCGAGAGCGCTGCACCGACAAGGACGATGACAGCTCGTGATCAGGGAGCCGTAGGCTCTTCTGGTGCACATCCTGCTCTCGTTCCTGTTCTACCTACGCATGGACACGGAGGACATGGGAGCGAAGCGGGGTACTTCACACATCAGACGGGCTCGCCTGTATCGATTCGGCATCCCAATATCATGGATGGGGATGGTCAAGTCTCGGTGTTGGAGGGTGAGGAGGAAGAAGAAGAGGAAGGTGACGGTGCTGGGTTTCTCCGTCATGATACTGGGTCTAGTTCAGATACGGATGGACCGCGCGCTACCGATACACGTGAGCATTCTGACAGCACGGAGCCGACTTCGGCAGCAACGACAGCGGCGTCTTCCCGCAAAAATCCCTCCAAGGTGGCTGTTGACGCTGACCACGACGACGACGACGAGTTCTTCTGCGGTGGAAGCCTCAGAATGTTGCAACGGCGCATGCCTACGGTACCCACCTTGTATCGCAATATTCTCAAATGCAGCCTCGCGTATTTCTTGGGATCGCTGTTCACGTATTACTCCCCGCTCGCCCGCTTTATGTCCGAGCTGACCCAGGATGGACCGGGAGAAAAGTACCCTAGCGCTATGGGGCACATGGTCACGACTGTGTACGTGATTTTTTTTTGTTTCTACCTTTCTATATGCGCTCCTTATTTTGTGCGCGTGTCTGAATTCAATGTATTTCGAATAGCGCGGTATATTTTAATCCAGCCAAGACGATCGGCGGGATGTTGGAAGCGGACATATACTGTCTCATGGGTCTCGCTTTCGCTTCGTTCATCTCTCTAGGGAGCGTTTATACGTATTGGGCGCTCGAGCTGCATTCTTGGGAGTGGCTCGCAGATGCCCTCGTGCTCCTTTGGGTTGGCATTGGAATGTCGATGGTTGCATGGTTCAAACTCTGGATAGCCAAACCAACTCTCAGTCCAGGTGAGATCCGCAGGAGTATCGGAATTTTTGATCTTGTGCAGCTCTTCTGATGACGAAATGTGCAGCCGCGAGCATGACGTCAATAATCCTCTTCGTCGTGTAAGGCAACGATCTCGCTAATCTCGTCAAACTATGCGGCTTACGACCATTAGAGTTGTCAGGGAAGGCGGGATAGAGCTACTGCTGCAGGTTGCCTTGACCGTTACGATAGGCGCCTGCATCTCAAATCTCGTCTGTGTCACCCTCTGGCCGCAATCTGCCAAGAAAAACTTACAGGCAAACATGACCAAAACGCTCGACTCGTTTTCTACCCTGCTTTCCTTGCTCACCAGCACATTCCTGCTTGAGGACGATTTTTACCAGCCCTCGCAGGAGAAGATCTCGAAAGCCGTCGCGGATCATCAAGCTGCGTTTACTGGCCTGAAGAAGAACCTCGCCGAGGCGCAGAGCGAACGACTCTGTGGTGGTTCTGCTACACACTTCTCAGGTGATCCTTATGAAGATGCGGTGGATAGCCTCACGCGTCTCGCTCAGCATCTGAACGGTCTTCGGAGTGGTACGACTCTCCAATACGAGCTCGCAAAAGCGCACAAGGATGGAAGGCTCTCGATTCGCAGGCGGCCTTCTGTTACGTCCCACGGGAGGACGTTCGCGAATGTGCTCGAGACGGAGCTCGTGAAGGGAAAGGCGACGTCGCCGGAACATGGGAGTACCGAAGACGTCGTGCTTCGTGCAGCAGCTGGGATGTTTGGCGATCTTCTCGGCGAGCTCGACTCCCCGTTGCGCGCCCTTTCTGTGAGTTCGGAGATATTTTATGCCCATAGCACATAAGAGAAACCTTTATTATTATTATTATTTCTAGTCTAAATGCACCAAGGCCATAGGATGCTTGCGCAGAGCCTTCTCAGATCAAGAAACCACCGTCGATGGCGAATCGGTTCTGGACGAGCTTATGGAACTGGCTAACGATATACAACGGGCGCTACACGAGTTTGATAGCACCTCCAACCATGCTGTAATGCGACTGTACCACCGTGCTGATCCTTCTTCACGTGCATCTCCCATCTCTCTTCAAGACAGTCCCAACCCCTTCTTTTCTGGTAGCGACAACGAGCATGTGTTTCTAGTCTACTTGTACGCGGACAGTTACCATTTGTTTTGTCCCGGCTGATTTTATTTCATTAGTTTCATCTTTGCTCTGCAAGAGTTCTCGCGGGAACTCATCTCCCTGACGGTCGCGATGAGCAGGATCTACGCTGCGGAGCGGCCTACCGTATCCCGCAGATGGTTTTCGCGCATCTCTGCAGCGCTGTCGACCGTGTTCTGTTGTTTTGGAAGCCGCGGCAGGACAACGGAGTCACGGGAAAGACCGAGCGAATCGTCAAAGCCCATCAGGAGAGGCCTACACAGGAGATTATGTATGTACCTCCTGCCCCCCAAAAACGATGTGCGCTGTCTCGGTCTGATCTGACAGCGGTATCGTGACGACAGCGGGAATATTGACCAAAGAAAGGCCGCGAATCGCCTACTCGTTCCCGAAAGTTCGTCCGCACGCACCCGACACTGTGCAGACTCCGTCGCACGCGGGATTATCCCCCTGGCGTCGGTTCAAGTTATCGTTGTGGGCGTTTGGAGAGCGGATGCAAGATCATGATATCAAGTACGCGATCAAGACGGGTTTGGCCACGGCCATACTTGCGGCGCCTGCATTTATGAAAGCCACGCGGCCGACGTTCATGGAGTATCGTGGAGAATGGGCTTTGGTATCGGTGAGTGCGATGCCGGCGGATCAGTGTGTGCAAACGCCGCCGCAGCAAAGCTAACCTAACTCCCACTGAAACCCGCATGATTTTTCTTTCGGTTAAGTATTTTATCGTAATGTCCCCTACAATAGGCGCGGTGGGTTTTAGATTTTCTCGTTATTTGAAACTGGAGGAAATTGACACCACGTGTCGTTGTAGACCAATTTCCTCAGCGTGCAACGTGTGCTCGGGACATTGTAAGTGGCACACAGCCGGTAGCTCGGATTTCTTCTCCATTGGTTATTGAACCCGCTTCGATTGACAGGTTTGGCGCTGTGACAGCGGCCACCGCTTACATGCTGTTCCACAAAACTCCAGCCGTACTAGCCATCTTTGGGTTCTTCTTCTCGATGCCGTGCTTTTATTATATCGTGGCCAAACCTCAATACGCCTCAACGGGTCGCTTCGTTCTGCTGACGTACAACTTGACATGTTTATTCTCGTGGGTCAAATTCCTTTTTTTTCAGCTGTGCATTGATTCTTAAAACAAAAACAAAAAAACGCCGTCGTGCGCAGTTACAATTCGAGACAGGAAGACATATCCGTCGTTAATGTGGCTCTCCATCGCTCCACTGCCGTCACGATTGGTGTAGTTTGGGCTGGCTTTGTCTCGCGATTCTGGTGGCCTTCCGAGGCTCGTCGAGAGCTCAGCAAGCAGCTTGGAGAGTTTTGTCTGAATATGGGTTGGCTATACACGCGTCTTGTTGCGTTCAATTCGTTTTCTCCCGAGAGTCCGACCGAAGCAGGGGATGCTGAACGAGATGAGCCGAACGAAGAGACAGCTTTGCTTCCCCGAAAGCTGAACAACTCTGTTGAGGAATTCATGGCCATGTATGCTTCCATTCCATCCAAGCGGTGGCGGCGCTCCTGATTTCTGTTAGGGAGTTGCATTTACAAATCAAGCTCCTGGAACTGCAGGATTTGCTCAAACAGACTCAACATGAACCTCGTTTGAAGGGCCCGTTCCCGATCAAGCTTTATCGTTCGATCTTGAAGAGTTTACAAACAATACTGGACAAGCTTCACAGTATGCGGTGCGTTACGACACGAGATGAGTGGTACGTAAACTACCCCATTGGATCTCGAGTTTTCTTCACCCAACGTGGATCGTGTTGCGTTATAGGTATACGGTAAGATGGTAGATTACGATCACGGACGCGAGATGTTTAATCGTTACCCTTGATGCAGAGCGTGCGTCGTGACTTCATCCTTCCCGTAAGTAAGGAGCGCAGAGAAATGGCCGGGAACATTATATTATACTTCTCGACATTGGCATCCGCGTTTCGCCTTAAAGCGCCACTGCCGCCATACTTACCGCCAGCCGAGAAGGCGAGACAACAATTGGTGAGGCATGCTTACCTACCACCGTCCCTTTTGGAAGTAAACACAATACCTTAGGTGGAAGCGATCCGAAGACTGAATGTGGTCAGAAACCGAGACATCAAAGGGTCACGGCAGCTTCTGTTTTTCGCGTATGCGCTGACGATGAAGGGGATCACGCAAGAACTTGATTTTCTTGGCCGGACATCGCAGGATGCGTTCGGTGTTATTGGGGAGAGTACGGAAGTGTTTGAGCACATGTTCAGAGATGGCTCTCAGGCTTCGAGTTCTGTTTGATCTTGATCTTGATCATCAATCAATAAAAGATAACGTGTGATTACGTCATCAGTTTCCCCCCGTGGGTATGTCGAGTGTCGAGTGTCGAGCGTTGAGTGACGCAACGTAAACTCGACTCGCTTCGAGTTACCAACCTGGCGTTGACACACTTCTGTGCTTAAGCCTATTATGCCTGCGAGTCTTTCCGAACAAGAGCGTGAAGCCGTCGAATTGTTTGCCCGCGCAGAGCGACGTTTACCCGTCACCCATTCCGTCGTACGTCTTCCCTGGGTTTCTGTCTTCTCTCCCTCGTACGCACACGCGCCCGCGCACACCACACGCATACACCCCATTTCGCGCTCTGATACGGGTATTATTCTGTGTGCAGAGAAAACATGCCCTACTCCACGCCATTAAACTTGCACATTCCTCGCATACACCCCTCAAACGTCTAGCAGCGATGAATGTTGCCAAGTTTTTCAAGGCGTTCCCTGACCTCGAGGAAGACGCTATCAACGCGATATACGACCTTTGTGAAGATCACGATTCAAATGTTCGTCCGTGCTGGTGCTCGCCACATTCAATTACAATTGTCGTGTATATGTCCAGGGAAACCTGACTGCTCGCTCTTGCAGATTCGAATTGAAGGATATAAGGCTATCGTACGGATGTCTGAGGAACAGCCTAGATGGGTAGAGAGGAACGTGGACGTCCTGGTGCAGTTGCTTCAGAGCGGTGCGTAGCCCTCATTTTCCACCTCCTGTGGCCCAGTTTTATCCCTTCTCTTCCTCGACTCGACGAAGAGAATCCGCGTTTTCAAATTCCTCGGGAGACTTTCCCGCCCCTTTCCCTTTCCTCGCTCAATATTTTTCTTTCCAGATGAACCGGCAGAGGTTGCGGTGGTCAAGACGGCGCTCATCCAGCACCTCGAGTTGGACTCCAAGATCACTCTGAGCGTCCTCTGCGACCAAATCGTTCCCACAAACGACCCTACGGAGGACGAGGACAAGGTTATCCGAGAGCGGCTGCGCATGCTGGTCGTCGCGTTCCTCGCGGAGGACGCGCGGACCCTCCTCCTGACACGATGGCAGGGCCAAGGGGAGAGCTTCGCAGAGCAAGAGCAATCGTTGATAGATACTCTTTTCAAGGTAACGGACATTCGTTCTCCAAATCACTACTTGCTTCTGGGCGCTGACGAGAAAGGTTTCGACGACGTAGGCGATATCCAAATTTGGCGGGACAGATGTCGCAAAGATCACGAAGGATATCTTGATTTTCTTACCCTCTTTCGACAGTGGTCGACCGACTCGACGCGGAAACGAGCTGTTGCAAGTGCTGCTCACGCAGGCCATATCTTCGCTCAAGGAGGACCTCGTCTCGAGGCGGAAACCGGCGAACCTGGACCGATCCCGCGGCCACCTTGAGCTGTGCGACTTTTTGTGCTGCGAAAAGGGCGTGTCGGACCCTGTCCAGCTGTTGCGCTTTTATTGCACTTCGTCTCTCATGGGGAAGATGACGCTCGGGAGGCTGTCTGAAGATGCGCGCTTGTTTTTTATCGTCCATCTTGCGCGGGCCCTCGCTGCCTGCAGTCATCAAAAGAGCCCAGTGTTTGCCGAACTCGCTTCAATGCGTCGTCAGGTTGTGGATGCGTTGACAGTCATCCTTCCGGTGTGTTCTGACTGCTGGTGCCCGCATCGCCCCCTCTCACGTCGTCTTTGCCAACCTAGTTTTTCATTCAAGTATCCCCATCAGATCCGCAAGCTTGGCGGTCGTGCGAGACGCTGTTACAAGCGTGTCAACAGGTTGGTGGGCCGTGACCTTAAGGGAAAACTGACAGACGTGATCTTTTTTTCATTTTCTTTCGCTCCTGGTGGCCAGAGGAAAGAAGAGCAAACAAATTGGAACATTTCTCCACCTCTGCACTCGGTTCTGGTCGAGATTTCTAATCTCGCTGATGAAAAACAGAACCCAGAGTCCAAACGCGTAGGGGATCTCAGCAGGGTCTGTTTCCGAACTTTTTTCTTTTCTAGCCTCGCTCACCCAGGCATATTTATTTCATCAGTTGTTGACTCGCCCGGCTTTTCTACCGTCTTCGCTTCCTGCAAAACCCCCACCGCCATCATTGCCGCTTCCAATTCCAGAGATTCGTATTCCTGCCGACGTAACTCTGAATAAACGAAAGGTGGGGGAAGAGGAACCAGGTGCGCTGCGAGGACGGGACGGAGCGCCGAGGCTGTCCATTCGGGGACACGCATCACAACGGCGTCAACGCAAGGATCCATCCCCTCGGCGTTCTGTAGGCTCTGGTGCATCTAGCCCTGCAAGCACAGCAGAAGACGGCCTTCAACCATCCGCCATGAAACGGCTTAAAACGACGACCGACGAGGAAACACCATCACTGCTGCTGCGCATGGGTCACGTGCAACGTCTTTCGCCAGGGGTGCGAAACCGACGAACGTCAAAATCAAAGTCCCCACCGGCGTTCCCGCTGCCGACCTCGGATTTACCAACGCCTTCTCCTACGGGGTCCCCCGATCCTTCGTTAGTAGGGCTCAGTATCAAAGGTGCTGCGCGCTCGCATTCGCATTCTCTGCTTGAAAGGTTACAAGGGGACATGACATAGGAGTTCATACGTCCATGAATCGTACAGAGTATACAGATACAGTTCTAGTGCTGAGGGAATCTTCATCGTTATAACATGGATACGTAACTGGCTGTAATGCACTCTATCGCATTTAGCATCTCTTCCCTTTCCTGTTGTGATACGACTCGTTATTTCTGTGCAAAGATTCAACAGTCAGACTTTCAGGTCCTACCATGCACCACGATTTGAACCGATTTTCCCACTGGAGGTTCCTCAAGTCCAAACTTTACCAGAGTTACAGTATCGAAGACCAAGCGACCAACGTTACTCTTGGTCGACATGGGTATCATCTCTTCGCGTACAGGGCTGATTTATTCATTTGCGGTTTATATTATACATGGGTGACGGGTATCCCACCCTCTTCGCACTATTTTCTTGAAGTTGAACGCTTTCTTTGATGGGCTAAGCCGGGTCGAAACGATACGAGTTAAAATGAGTGCGAATGCACGCCGCACGAGAGGGGATTTCGAGAACAAGGCGCTTCTTACTCCTATTTTGTTTTCTTACAACTATTTATCACTAAGAGAACTCAAGCACGACGTGTTGTACAGTATAGTAGGTAGAACAAATCTGAGGCATCGGGGACATCGGAGACTGAACTACACGATATATAATCGATAGATAATCAGTAATACGTATCTGAGATCTGCGCGAGAACGCTGCGCTCTGCGCTTGCTGTTGCTTAAGTAAACGTAAACGAATCATATATATGCATACATAACCTACAAAGTATAGTACAGTAAGCCAGACTGAGACGGACAAACAGAAGCGCTCGATGATATTTCGTCATTCTTGCCCAGATCTGCCTTTAAGAAATTATGCCAAACGCTCGCAGAGAGACTCGATAACTCACCCAGTGATACCTACAAACGTCCAAGGGGACAAATCGTCGGTCATGCCCCATAATGTACAAAGTTGACCCACCGCTCCAGGGCGACTCGTTTCTCTCGCCGTAACTTCTGAACAGCATCTCGAAGGGCCTTGGCTGACCTCTCGAAGTAAGAGGTACTGGGATCTCCATCAAAAAACATAGACTTGTAGAAATATTCCGCGAGGTCTCGTCCATCGTTATCTGCCATTGCCCACATCGTCCCGACTACACTTCGGAAACCACAGTATTGCATCGCTGCGGTAAGGTGCAGCGCTTCATCTGCGACGCTGCCATCCGTCAACTCTGCCGTGTGGCAAGCCGATAGGAGAGCAAATTCTGCGGTGGGGAGTCGAGAACGGACGATGTCGAGTAGCGTGAGACGATTGTTACCGTGGAGTATGAAGGAGGCATCGAATGGTTTTCCTTCTTCCAAGACTCCATGACATGCAAAGTGAGCAAAGCGATGATGTCGAAGGATTTCTGTCGTGGTCTCCGACGTTGCATCCTTCAAAACGGCGTTAACGATCGAGATTCCTAACACGTGTTGGATGACCTCGATCTCTTCTCCTACTCCAACAAGAGATCCTTCGGGAGGGGCAATCACAACCAATGAGGGTGGGCCCGATGTTTGTTCACTGAGCTCGCGGGACTTGATGAGCGCAGAGAGTGTAGGGGTGTAAGAGGATATGTACACGTCCGAGAAATACATCTTGACCTTGCTTTTCGATGGAATCGGGCCCATAGCATGAAGGGGGAGGGAGCAAAAAACTGATGTTGGGCACCACCAAACTCGAGATTGTTCCGGTATGTCCAACTCGTGGAGCCTCTCGATGACTGGCTGGCCAACAAGTTCATAAAGTTCTTCGAGCACAGATTGTAAAGCACGTTGATATTGCATCGATTCGAGAAGGTGCTCCTTTCGCGTGTTCGATAGCCGATTCGCCATTTCATTTGCCCTGTCATAGAAATTCTGGGCGGTAGGGATGACGGAAGGAGGAGAGTCGTATGTGACAAGGAGAATATAGGAACGCCATGCGCAATGGTTGATTATAATAACTGGTCCCCTTGAAGCGGCAACACGGAGCTTCTCGAATGAGGGTATCTTTAAGAAATCTTCGAAGCCAGGCAATTGTTGGATTTGAGAGGCGAGTGCTTGTCGCTCGTCCAAGAGCATCCGCTGTTTCTTCAAAAAATGGCCAATTGCGTCCGGGCTTGTCTCGTCTTGGATCCCTTCCCCACTCAAGTCTCCATTATCGTCCGGCGGCATAGATGTCGTCAGCGTCTCGAGGTCCTGGTTGATATTCAGGAGTTTGGTTGCCAACGCTGGTTCTGCCTTAAAAAGCTGATCCATCGAAGCCCGGAGACCACGCATTTCGGACCAGAGTAAGGTTCGCCCCCGTTCAAGGGTCTGAATGGCCTCCTCCAAGTGACCTGTTTGGACTTGATGGGACGCGTACTCCAATGGCAGCTTGTTAGCCTCCCCTACAGCGAGAAGAAGCGCATGTTGCGTATGAAGGGTGGGAGCGAAAATGAGAGAGGTTTGCATCCACGACATGGCAGTCTCGAACGCAGTCGAGAGAGAGGGGTGCTTGGTGCTTCGCGCGATACTTGCCCACATGCATGCTCGTCGCAATTTGTTGGGGGGCTTCGTCGATTTGTGATCAATCAACATTTGAAGTAGGCTGATCACCTCATCCAAGTCATTTCCGTGACCGAGCAGTTGAAAGCGTGCAAGCATGCAGTCAAAAAGCCCGTGAAGTGCGAGAAGTTGGACCGCCCCTTGTACGTCCTGCAACCTGAGGAGGTAGCGCAGTAAAGAAATTGACTCCTCGAGGGTGGGGACGCTTTTATTGTGACGGAAGACCAGGAGAAGGCTCGCACTCAGGTTAATGAGTCCCATATGCATAAGAAATCCATCTGGAACCGAAGCAAGCCTCATCTGGATCCACTCGATGCTCTTTTCTAGATCTGCTATGTCATTTGTACGGTCAAACTTGCGTCGATACAGCATCTCGAGGTCGTCGAGGTACTTCTCATAATCAGAATTCCCTGGAACAGTGCCAGAGAGCGTGTCCTCTAGATGATGGATTTGTTGTTCGATTATCGCCGAGGAACAAGCCTGCCCGTCATGCGACGTGTCCCGGCTAACATCCCCTTCACCTGGTCTGTCTCCGTGCCCAAGAAACAGAAAGTTAAGCTCGTGTGAAGTACTGGAACTCGCCCACTCAGGTAGGGGATGTTCCGTGAGATGAAAATATCCTGCGCGGATCTTCATGAGCATTTCCAGAGACTGTGTAAGACTGGAATGGAAGTTCCCTTTGGGGAAAGAATTGGCGAGCGTGGTACGAACGCGGGATATGGCCGCTTCAAGATATTCTGGATTCGGGTGTACGACAAATCGGAGTGTTGCAACTCCTGCCGCCCAGAACAACGCACGCTCCAGGGATGGATATGTCTCCTCTATCAAAGAGCTCTGCTTAAGAATTTCATCGAGCGTATCGAATGAGGCTATTGCTTCCTGGAAATGATCAATCGATTTAGTTACCAGGGGGCGATAACAAAGAGTTTCGGCCAATGCAATAGAAGCACTGTGGTATCCTGGTGGACATATCGCAATGGCTTCTCGCATGTATTCAATGACTTGATCAATGGCTCCTATGTGTCCTCCCATGAATGCAGTATTAACCGCATCCTCCAAGTCAACAATTACACCAGCTAGGTCTTCTCCCGGTATACCCGAGGTTAGAAGTTCACGGCACAAGGTCAGCATCTCCTCAATGGTTCGCTCCCCACTCCCAGTCTCTAACTGTACATGAGCGCCCAGTGCCTTGACAAGGGATTTCAGGACTTGCACACGGAGCAAACCGAAGGTTAAGTTGGAACGATAGAGATGGCGAAAGTATTCAACAGAATATTTGAGGTCTGAGGGCTGTCTCGTACCACTAAAGCGAATCAAAAGGGTCCACGCGATGTGAAAGAAGCACCAAACGACATGTTCATCCCTCAGAACCAAGTGATGATGATGTGAACTAAAAATGGCCATAGCCACAGGGCGATATGGGAGAAGGATAGCTTCCGCTAAACGAGGAATCATTTGATAGATATCTTCTAGTTGTTTGGACACCATGTAACGTTCCAGTCTTGCGCCACTCAGAGCTAGGAGTCTTGGACATCGCTCTTGATGAGCATATGAGTTTAACGAAAGCCATCGCTGGAGTATAGCGATTCGATCATCAAGTTTGGCTGCCAGTGTACCATGACAGGACAAAAAGAAGGTATTAATGTTAGCAAGAACAGGCACCGGCAGGCATGACGTACCCTGTGAGATGTCCATGGTCCATGTAAAATTGAAAAATAAATAAATTCAAATCTGTAGGACGATCACAGTAATCGACTCGGAGGATGCGAGTCAAGGACCCCAAAAGCACTGCCACACCACGTGAAAACGCCACCAACTCTAATATAAAATAATAATAATAATAGGCTGTCGGACGCCGACGGTTACAATACTAACATCTGTCATCGAAGTCTGAGTGCTCTGAGTACTAGATCTGAGTCTTCAAAGATTTGAAACACAGAAACTGATGGCTGCTTAGACTCTACATACCCATGCTCCCAACCGGGCTTGCGTCCTTTGAATCAAATGAGACCTGCTATAGTGAACACAGGACGTTGGGGATACCGATTGCTGATAATATCATTTACTTTGTGTTCAGCCTCTCGGAGCCAGTCGTGGTTGTCACCAGGTCATTAAGGGAGGGTTCTTCACCGCAACACCTGCCCTGGATTTCGTCGAGACAAACATTGAGACCTCTGTCACGTAAAAGGTACTCTAACCGTGTGGTCCATGGCCATTCACGATCATACATACATGTTTTTGTTGGCATCAGAATCGATGATGGATAACGATATTTTGAGGCATTAGCACAGAGGAAATCAAACGGCCCAGAGAGGTGTGTGCTCTGTTCCGATTTTCTGCGGCTTGCCGAGAAAGTGCCACCGGAGATTGGTGTTCAGGTATCCGCGACGATTCTCTTCGTGTTCCGATAATTTTCTACGTGACTACGCTCGCATCTTCCTGACTCCACTACAAGGTTATACTTTCCTCCTCTGGCGTCAGCACCCTTAAACCACAGAAGTCAAGTCAAGATTTGCAACTCAGCGTACGCCCTTTAGCGAGCTAGGTAACACCTCACCTTAATCACCTTTCGGCCTGTTCTCCTGTACTGCAAAAGTCGATGAGCTTGGACGTACGTACACGCCGGCTGCCGCCAGATCCGAGTTGGTGCGGCAGAGCCTTGGCTTACTGCTACCTACCAGCGCGGGGACATATTATATCTACATCAGGAAAACCCTGAACTGTTAACCGGGATTATTTTAACGTTAGGTTAATTAAGACGTGCTAGTGAGAGTTAACGCGTGTTAGTGG
>QLPC01011771.1:0-15211 GCA_003314055.1 Lactifluus hygrophoroides | reverse complement strand
ACGTTGCCCTAAGTGCCTCGTACCACCTGACCAGCTTGGGAACCTCACCCCATTTCCTTTACAAGATGCTGATGAGGCCATTGACGCCTACCTGTTGGCTGATGGCGACGCCACAGAATTCCATGCCGCGTGTTATGCCGCGGGCCTCAAACCCGTTTACCACCCATTCTCCAATATCTTCCTTTCCATCACTCCTGACATCCTTCATCAACTACTGCAGGGAGTAATGAAACATGCTCTTGCATGGGTCGCAAAGCCAAGCGTCTTCGGGCCGGAGGAGATCAACGCGCGATGTCGTTCCCTGCCTCCCAGTCATCATACCACTCTGTTCACAAAGGGTATAACGACTCTTTCCCGCGTCTCCGGCAAAGAACACAAGGACATGTGTCGTATTCTCCTCGGCCTCATTATTGATCTCCATCTACCCAAAGGACGGTCGCCAGTGCGCTTGATCCGTGCAATCCGAGCGCTCCTCAACTTCCTGTACCTAGCGCAGTATCCTTCCCACACTACCGACACACACTCTCGCCTTAATGACGCCCTTAGGCGGTTCCACAATAACAAGGATATTTTTGTCGAGCTCGGCGCACGAACACACTTCAATTTTCCCAAGCTGCATAGCCTAATGCACTATTGTGCTTCCATCATCTTATTTGGTACAACAGACAATTATAACACCGAGCAGTCCGAGCGACTACACATTGAGTTTGCGAAGGATGCATACCGCGCGACGAATCACAAGGATGAGTACCCTCAGATGACAAAGTGGCTGGAGCGCCAGGAGAAGATACAGTGCCACGCGACGTCCATCCAACTACAACAACAGGCTACTCAACTTGCTGAATATATCAGCAAGCCTATAGGACCTCCCTCAGCTCATACATATCTCATCAAGATGGCCCGGCACCCGACTGTAAAGGCGGTCAGTTTTGATGACCTTGCCCAGAAGTATGGGGCGATCGATTTTCAAGACGCATTGGGTGACTACATTGCCTCTATGAAATCAGGCCTGGGTCTTACAGCAGCGGTTCGAAATCGGGGCGCGGACACCCTCATTCCCTTTCGTGCAGTGCCCGTCTATCACGCGATCAAATTCACTATAGGTGATCAGGACTCGGATAATGATACTGAAACTATCGATGCTGTCCATGCCAGGCCAGAGCGGATGGATGTACGTGGACGCGTGATACCTGCACGCTTTGACACGGCTATTGTCCATGGCAGAACGCAGAGCGACCATGTCATGAAAGGTGAGTTTGTGTACTCAAGCCTCAAGTCGCCGTCAACTGAAGGTCATTCGTTCTCGATTAGGTAGTCGCGTCGTACAAGTGCGTGTCATTTTCCAGATCCCAAGCAAGGCTATTCAGCTTGTGCTCCAAGACTCAGATGCAGATGCCTCAAAGCATCTTGCATATGTGGAGTGGTTCACACCTTTTCCGGCCAGACCTGACGCCAATCATCTCATGTACCAAGTCTCGAGGTCGATGCGAAATAGGCGGTGCATTGCTAGTATCATCCCAGTAGAATCGATTCAACGCAGCGTTCATTTAATACCCAGATTTGGCCATACAACACCTCGTGAATGGTCCAGCTTCTCTGTGCTTGACCAATGTAATAGTTTTTATGTTAATTCATTCAGTGATAGAGACCTTTATTTGATGATGGAGTAGTTGACTTTGTATAATTTTACACTTATTTAGAAGTACTATAGAAACAATTTGTCTAAAGGCGCGTGCTCGGAATTTATCTCCGAATTACCAGTGCTTATTACCAATATTTTGGTTTTTGATAATCTGTCATCAAGCTAGCATTGGTTGGCATTGGTTGGCATCAGTTAGCACGGGAGGGAATCCCCGATGGAAGGGATGGGGTATTGTTTTGTTGCCGTCAACAACGCGAGCGGATGGATCATAGATCCGTGGTGGAGCGAGTTGCGAGATGTCGGCAGTGGTTGAAATAAAGAAAGTCAATAACGAAGCTTTGGAAAGTATTTGAAGCGCTCAACGGAGTTCGGTGTAGTTGGATAGCTTGCTGTCATCACTCCAGGGCTTTGCCAGCGTATGGGCTTCATCAAACATGATGAAAACTTCTGGCAAGAGCATCGCGGTGGTATCTATCTTCGAGTCTTCCTTTGCCTTTTGCTTTCCCTTCCGAGTCATAGAGACTGGAACCTCTGTCTCTCTTTTTTCCTTTGTAGAAGCATCACTGCTGACGCATTGTCGAAGCTCTTCAAATGCATCCAATAACGCCTGGTTGGTTGGAGGTTTAGCATCATCCCCCATAGCCTTTAATCAGACCATTTAGCAAGCACGAGAACGCTAAAGAAGATTCGGCAGACCTTCTTAGCTTGAGCAACAACTTCCTTATAAAACCGCTGCCTCTCGTCCCCTACATGGTCAATTGTCTGCCCTTTTGACATAGATTCCCTGAACAGGGTAATGCGGTTTGCCACATTGTTAGCGGATAGGGTCGCTATCATGTCCTTAGTGTGGGTAAACAGTGCCAGGAGAAAATGGCACGCCCTGAAATATGACGTCGTTTGCATTCTCTCCGTAATGAGGAAATCGCGGACTCCATTGTCAGGGGGGGGGAAGCCTACGACACAATTACGATGACCCATAAAGGTAAAAAAGGTATGAAAAGCACCTTTGGCACCCGCCTCACGCAGGTTGACAGGAATTAGAAAACATTCCTTAGACAATTCATCGAGGAGATGGGATTTCCCCATTCCCGACGATTGTATCACTGGGCAGTAGCGTGCGTACAGGTCCGTGTCCCTCATCAACTTGTCAACATGCTCCTTGAGTGCCTCTAGGGCAGCCTTGTCCATAAAGACTGCGTCCCATGAATCCGTGGCAGCTAAACGCGTTAAATGAAAGGTTAGATACACTTCTATGTCTTCGGTTTCTGGAACTTGCCTCTTTTTATTGATTCTGGTGGTCCAAGTAAATTTGAATCTATATGCAACATTATCACCGATCTTTTCACGAAAGAAATATAGCCTTACCGTGTGGCGAAGGGTCTAGGGACATCCTTCTCTTCCTCTAACCACCACCACTGTTTGGTTTGCCCACTTGGTGCTGGTCTAGCTACTCACTACTATACGCAATAAACGTCACATACACCCTACATTGTCTTCTCCCAACCCTCCTGACTCCATGGAGTCTGTTGACCCCGTTGTTGACGCTCCCTTCCCTGACCCTGAACGCGAGTTGCTGGGCGACTCCGTTTCCTACTCTGCCTGAGACACAGCCCTCATGAATGCTGCCCTCGCTCCTCCCGCACCGCTCCCGCCCGGCCGCCGCGACGTCTCTGACATCGTCAGCGTCGTCCCGTCCCATCCCTGTGACGTCCACGTCCTCCTCACCCTCCACGACTTTCAAGACGACCAACTGGGCGCGGCTGAATTCGCCTCCCTCCGCCATCTACGCGACACCCTCCTTGCCGGCTTCCGCACCGAGGACAACAACCACACCCCCGCTGACCAACAGGCTGTGGACCCTCATGAGCCCCTCAACCTCGACACGTTTGTGAGGGTTGTCACGGAGGTACTCTGTGCCGGCGTGAAAGGCATTGCACGCACCCACGCCTTGGACGGGGACTCCCCCATGAACCATTTCACCAAGCACGACATGGGTGCCCTTCCCACCCTCCGATCGGCATGCGTTGCCCTCCTGGACTTCATCAAGGACACGAGGGAGATGGTCGACAAGAATCTCGCCCCCGGTGACTGGCAGACGTGCGTGCGTTGCCTCAAGGAGTCCAACGGCGTCCTCCCCCCCACCGAATATGACAGTTTGATGAAGACTGTCGGGCAGGACATCGACGCCCTGCACAAGACCATTGTGAATGAGGAGAACTGCCACCTCATGAAGGAGGTAGGCGCCTGGTATGATCGGCGGCGCCAGAGCCTCGTTTCCCTTCTCCGGCGCTCTCTGACCGAATCGATCGAGTCCGGGGACATCCTGGATGTGGTGTTCCCCTCGTGGGAAAAAACTAACCCCCCTGACCCCTCCCAGTTAGCCTGGATTGACGACCTGCGCGCCCAGTTCATCCTCGCGCTCGAGAAGAGGGTCGCACACGAGGCCTGCGACGTCGTGATCAAGCCGCACGTCGAGGAGATCATGCTCGCCGCCTCCGCCAAAGCGGAACAGTTCCTCAACATGGAGGAAGACGAACTCGTGCGCGACACCCGCGCCAAGGTCGAGGCGTCCGTCCTCGCCGACCGGGACGCGTGGCAGGCGCAGTTCCGTGAGCAGGTCTTCGAGGAGGCCAAGCAATCTGTCCTCCGCGATCTGGAGGCAAAGAAGGCTGAGTACATTGCCGAGGCTGACGCGGAATACTTGATCTTCAGGAACAAGATGAAGGCCGAGACGGAGCAACTCAAGGCGAATGTTGTTGCCGCGGCCGAGGGCGCGATCCGCGCGGTCCCCCTCAAGAAGAACGCTACCTCCGCGAAGAAGGGCAAGGCGCGCAGGGCCGCGGAGCCCTACGGTTCCCGCGCCCCTTCCCGCGCCTCATCCCGCGCCTCTCGGGCCCCCAGCCCGGTCACCCCGCCGACGGCGAAACCCTCCAAGACCTCCTTCTCGGAGGCGGAGCTCGCCCACCCTTCACCTTCGCTCCCCCTTGGCCCGGGAGTGCTCACCAACCTCATGATGACCCCCTCAGGGGATCTGCTCGACGGCTCACCTCTGGGCGATCGGGAAGCGGTGGAGGAAAGGCTGATGGGAGAGGTACGCAACCACTTTGACTCCCAATACGTCCGCCCCCTCAAATTCTCCAACTCCGATGTGGATGCCGCCTTTGCCCGGTACCTCGTCCTCTACGACTCCATCATCTACCTCCCTGAGGACCACGACGTGCGCTACGTCCCCACGCCCGCTGAACTCCGTCGCGTCTTCGACGAGTTCTCCGACTCGGAACGGGTCATCGCTGGCATGCGCGCCAAAGAGGAGGAGGAGTCCTCCCAGCCCATGCTCATCCACGACGACAAGGCCCCCGCCCCGTCGGCCATCACCACCACTTCCACCACCGCCGTTGTCAACGCGCCGCAAATGTCGGCGGACCCGATGGCCCAGATGTTCACCCACATCGCGGGCCTGCTCGAGTCCAAACTGGGGGTCGTTGGGGACACCCTCTCTCACATCTCTTCCCGCCTCGACCAGTTCGATGCCCGCCTTAAGTCGGTCGAACAGCCCGCCCACCCTCCCCCCCCACCCCCTGCGGCCGCTCCCAAGAAGCGCCTGGTCCCCTCGGTCTCAAACGTCGCCCCGGGGGTCTCGCCGAACCTGCGGGCCATCATTGACGAGGCCGTCGAACGCCGGGATGCCGGCAGAGCCGCGAAGGGCAAAGGTAAGGATGGGTCCCTCGCCTCTCGCCCCGCCACACTCCAGGTCCTCCGGGACCCCCCCGGGCCCACTGCCCAGAAACCTGCTGCGAGGATCCCCCTTGCACTACCGCCGGTCGCGCCGGCACTGCATGTGGGGGGAGAGCAAGGAGCTGAAACCCTAGCTGTGGACGTGCCTTCCCTTAACTGGGGGGCCGCAGTTGAAATGGGAGCTCAACGGGGGGTGGTGAGACAGGGGGGATACTCTCCTTCCAAGCCCCAGCCGCCGCCGCGCGCCCCCGCGCCGACATCTCTGTCGGACAACGCCCACCTGCTGCTGGTGGACCTCCAGGATGGGGTGGCGTCGGCCGATGCGGGCCTGGATGTCTTCGCCACTTTCTTCGGCCGCGTTGGTGCGGCCGACGAGGTAAAATTGCTGACCACCATCCTAGACAGTTACTACTACGACAACGTGATGGTGCCGATGCACGTCCTCAAGGAGGAGGACATCAAGACGATTTACGACGCGTTCCACGAGGACCTCGACCTCATGCGGTCAATGGACGAGGCTCCGCCGCGTCAGACGACCCCTTCGGCGTGGGAACCGACCCCACCCGTCATCGACATCACGGGGCCCTCGCCCCCCGCTGCCCCTCAACCCGGGGACTGGATGGCGGTGGGCCCTCGCGGCAAGACCGTCCGCCCGACCTCCTACACTTCGGCTGCGGGCTCGTCCCGCTCCCGGGGACTCAATCGCAACCGCAACCCGCTAGGCGTCGTACCACCTCCACCCACCCCGTTGGGACCGTCTGCCTCGCCCGCGAAGCCCAAGCTGTCCTTCACCAAGGCGCAGTTGCTGGCGATGCCGCGGGACAAAGTCATCGAGAACTACAGGTTCACCACCGGCAACCACCTCGTCACCATTGGCGCGAGCGTCCCGAAGGAGGCGATCGTGGACAAGCTCATCGAACATTGCGCCCCTGCCCCCCGGGCCCAACCGAAGCCCCCGACGCCGACCCGCCAATCGACCCTCAACACGACGGAGTGGACGGTCGTGATCCCCGCCGTACCGGGCTCCGCCCCCGGTTCCCGTATGCGCGCCTCAGGCGCAGACATCGCCCGTCGAGTCCGCCAGGACCTCACCGTGGTTCGCTCCATGCTCAACCTCCTTGGGGGCCGTTGGAGTTCCCAGTCCGACCCCAACTTCGTCTTCACCTTTGCGGGTAAGCCGGACGCGCAGGTGGTGATGAGCCACCAGGACATACTGACCAAGCCGTTCCCGCGCGGCACGCTGGCGCCCAAGGACGGGTATGCGCGCCTCATGCTCAACATGGTCACCATCGTCCGGAACTTCGACGACGACTCCCTCCCTTCCAGCTCGGATCTCATCGCTGAGCTCCACCTCAACCCTCTCTTCGCAGGGGTTACTTACATCTTCCCACCCAAGTGGCTCCAGCCGTACGACGCCAAGGACGCGGCAGGATCCCTCCCCGCGAAGGGGTCCATCACCATGTCGATCTTCGACCCGACCAACACCCTGGTCAACAAGATCGTCAAGGCGCCCCCCTACATGTACAGGGCGCGCACCTGGGCCCGCAAGTTCGCCTCCAAGGCACCCTTCCGCCAGTGCGACCGTTGCCACTCCCTGGCCCACAGCGTCGAGCGCTGCCGCAAGGCGGCGCAAGTCGTCATCTGCTACGTCTGCGGCGGCCGTCACGAGGCGAAGGACCACCCTCTCCAGTGCCCCCGGCGCACGTCCCACGCCAAGGTGGGCGTGTGTGACTGCCCCCTCCGCTGCATCAACTGCGCAGCCACCCCGAACCTCAAGGCGGCAGGCCACCACTGCCGCGAACATGGCAAGTGTCCCTCGGCGAAGCGCCTCCGCAACCCGAAAGGGGACTCGCCGTCCCAGGGCATCACGGTGGGCTCCTCCTCCGACGAGGCCCCGCCTCCCCCCGTCTACCCCCCAGCCTTCGCCCACATCGACGACGCCCCCGACGTCCCGATGCCGGACGCTCCCGTCCCCTCCTCCACCCCGACGGCAGACACGCCGGGCACCCAACCGCTTCCTTCCGGCATCGACGTGTCGGGACTTGCCCCCATATTCGTCGACGCCATCCGCACCTTCATCGACGGCGGCTGGACCGTCGAGGAGATCAACCACGAGATCACTCACCACCGCGCCGGCCCCTTCGGCCGCGCGTTCGCCTCACAGAACCCGTCCTCATGAAGGGCAGGCCCCCACTGCGCATCATGTCCGTGAACGTAAACTGGAATTACACACGGACCATCGGCTTGTTGAACGACCCGGACTCTCATGCTGACATTATCCTTATTCAGGAACCGAAAATCGTCCGTCTTGCGACTCTTCGCTCGGACCTTGACCCTACGGGTGTCCCCCTTCGGGGCCCCTCTCTTACTTCTGCCTGGCGGGTTTTTCACCCGCCCCTTTTGACTGCTGACGAACGTTATTACATCGTCGTTTATGTACAAGCGGCCCTCTGCCGCGACGTCTCGGTGGTGCATCTGATGGATCACCCGCTCGCGTCGCCTTCGTGCATGGTGATGAAGTTGTTGACGTCCTCTCGGGCGGCGCGGGGCAACGACGTCCTTTATCTTTATAATATTTATCACAAGGTGCCCGCTGACGGCGGGCACGCGCTCCACTCCCTCTTCTCCCATTCCCCTCCCGAGTCGGAGCCCGCCTTACTGCTGGGGGACTTTAACACGCACTCCCCGCGCTGGTCCCGCCCGATGCAGACGCCGTCCCGCTGGGCGGCGGCGATGGGTTCCTGGCTCGACAACAACCTCCTCGAGGTCCTTAACGCCCCGGGTCTTGCCACTCGCCACGGCTACCCACACCATTCGGTCCTGGACCTCGCGATCGCCAACACCGCCGCCACCACCTACGACGTCCTCTCCGAACACACCGTCTCGTTCGCGGACTCCCTCGGCTCCGACCACGCCGCCGTGATCATACACTGGCGCCCTACTTCCCTCGTCCGCTCCATCGAGCGCCAACTCCTCTCCGGTTTCGTGCTGGAGGGGTCGATGAAGCGCACTTGGATGGAATCCTTTGCCGAGCTCCCGACGTGGCTCATCACGGATGTCCCTTCCCTCGAACATGCCGCCGCACAGTTGATCGCGGACATCAATGACACATCCTCCCTCTTCTTCTCCCGTCGCTACACGCCGCACCCCGCGTCCACTTGCTGGTGGAATGACTCGTGCGCGGAGGCGCTGGTCGAGTTGCGGGAAGCTGCGGGCACCTCCCATCTCCCCCTCGCGCGTAAGCGCTGGCATGCTGTGGTGGCGGATGCCAAGCGCGCGTGGACGGACAAGATCTACTCCGACATCTCCCCCTCGGACGTCTGGCGCTGCGCCAGGTGGCGCCTGGGCCGGCGCCAGGCGGACGTGCAGCCCCTCTCCCTCCCACCCCCCCGCGGCCGCACCACGGACCACGCCGAGATGTCAGAAGTGTTATGCGGGTGGTTCTTCACGCCGCCCGCGGTCACCCCCGCCGTCTCCCTACCCACTGACCCTCCTCCTTTGCCAGCCCGCCCCACCTACGTCTGCGACGAGGATGAGATCAAGGCCGCCCTCTTCGACACTTCGACGTCGTCCGCGCCGGGCATCAGCGGAGTTGACTACCAGGTCCTCCGCTGGGCGTTCACCGCGCGCGCGGACCACTTCGTGCACCTCTTCAACAGGTGCCTGTCGATGGGCCACCACCTGTGGCATGAGGCCCGGTGCGTGGTGCTGCCCAAGCCCGCGCGCAAGGACTACGCAGTGGCCAAGTCGTACCGACCCATCAACCTGCTCGAGTGCTGCGGTAAGTTGCTCGAGAAGCTGATCGCCCGCCGCCTTTTGCAGGACGTCAACGAGTTCGGCCTCATACCGCGCAACCAGTTCGGTTCCTGAGACTATAGTTGTGCGGTCGACGGCGTCGTGTCGCTCGCCCACCGCGCCTCGGCCACCATTCACTCTGGGCGAGTGGGCGCCATGGCCCTCTTCGACGTGTCCGGGTTTTTCGACAACCTGTACGGCCCGAGACTGCTCCACGTGTGCGCCCTCCTCGGCTTCCCCGCGTCGGTCGTCCGGTGGCTGGAGTCCTTCCTCACTCAGCGCCGAGTGCGCTTCTCCTTCAACGGCAAGGAGTCGTTGGTCTTCGACGTCTCCTTCGGTACCCCTCAGGGCTCCCCGCTCTCACCACTGCTTTCCGCCATATACACGGCGCCGATGCTCCGACACTTTAACCGGACCTGGGAGGGCCGTGCGCTGGGTATGTACGTCGACGATGGCACGATCTTTGCCCCCGGCCTGACCCACCGCGACGCCGCGCGGCGGGTGTTGTCCGGGCTGGAGGAAGTGCTGGGCTGGCTGCGCGATGTGGGCCTGCGGGCCGATGCTGACAAGTTGGAGTTTATCTTTTTTAGCCGTCGCCGACACACCCCCCGCCTCGCCGTGCGCTCGGTGCTCAACCCGCGCCCGCCGCCTACGATCGTCTTCTACCGCGACCCGTTCGTCGGGGAGACTCGGGTCCGGGTCAGCAAGGTGGTCCACTACCTCGGCGTCTACCTGGACAGCCAACTGACCTGGCGGGACCACGTCAAGATCGTCTGTAACCGTGCTCGTTCCACCACGACCGCGCTGCTGATCTTAGGTAACTTGGTGTCGGGTCTGGACGCCATGCTCTGGCGCCGGGTCTACACCGGGATTGTACTACCCGTCTTGACTTACGGCTCCCCCGTGTGGTTCTCTGACCGGCTTTCAAAGGCCGCCCTTTCCTCCTTACAGGTCGCCCAGAACGAGGTGGTGCGCCGGATCTCCGGCTGTTTCCGCACCACCCCTGCTACGGTTCACACGGACCGTTGCCTGAAGTGGCACCAAACTATGTGCAAGAAGAACACAAGGCAAAGGCCAAGTGTTATAAGGGTGATGTAAGAGTGAAGGGGCCAAGGACGAAGTCCGAGCCGCTTCTTGAGTGGGATAACTAAGAGAAGGAAGAGGAGGTTGAAGCACACAAGTAGCAGAGCTAAAAGAGATGTGATTCAAGAGCGAAGTAAGAATTTGAGATGGGGATTAAGTCCCCATTTACGCTGCTTTATATACATGAAATCCTAGTACACCTACTGATGGTTTCAGCCACAAACTGGAGGTTTCAGCCTCCATCAAGCCACAACTATTGTACAGCCACAAACTGGAGGTTTCAGCCTCCATCAAGCCACAACTATTATACAGCCACATACTGGAGGTTTCAGCCTCCATCAGTCCCAGTCCGCCGGTAGCTCCCAAGGGTCCGGCTCCCTTATACCACACCACTGCTTACCACACCAGTTTACCACGAGCCACGGGCAGCGGCACCTGACCGTGAGAATGTAGGTCCAGTCCACCTGCCTCAGCTGGATCCGTGGCATTACCCCCCTTCTCCAGGGCCTGGCCCACCAGGCACCTAGTCGCAGGTGGGGTACCTCAGCTCCAGCTCCGGCTCCCCTCCCGTCACCGGCATTGCCGCTTGCAGCTGCTCCTGCCACTCCCGGTACACTTTCTTCAGCTGGGGGACCGACGCCCCAATCTTCTCTGCTGCTATCTTCTTCGTCGTCGTCTCCACTACGTTGCCATACGGTCCTAGGAGGGTACTGACCACCTCCATGGGCGCCCGCTGGTGGGCGGCCGTTTCTCCTAGCGGCTCGCTCAGGGCGCGCCGGTTGCCGAGGACCCACTGCTTGTAGGGGTTGTACTGGGGCCACGCCATCATCCGACCCCTCTCCTTCCATTGCTGCGGCTTCTTGACCGTTGGGGGAATGGGACTGGCGCTGCTCTGCGCCGCGGTGCTGGACCGGAGTTGCATCCGGTGGGTGTTGTAGGGGCCTAAGCCCGTTTTCGGTCCTGAAGTGCGCCGCATGGGCCCCCTCCGGGGAGTAGAAGAGAGTTGAGAGCGTTCTTTGGGGTGCATCTTCGTTGGGGATGAAAGAGGAGTGGGGGAACATATGGTTCTCCCTGTATTCTCCCCTCCTTTTATCTCTTTGATGGCCATGGGCTTGCGCTGGTGGAATGCCTTTACGAGTTCTGGTGCGCTTAGGTTTCTCGCTGGTTCCCAGGTGTCCTCGGCGTCACTGTACCCCTTCCAGTGGATCAGGTACTGGAGGCCTCGGCCCCGCCCATGACGTCTTGAGCCTCGAATTTCCTCCACTTCGAACTCCGGTTCTCCATCAATCAGTTCTGGGGCTGGACTGGGATAGTTTGGTCCATGTTCTAGGCTTTCGTGATAGGGGCTCAACAATGACGCATGAAAAGTGTTGTGGATCTTCCATGTGCTCGGTGTTTGCAACTGGTACATCACCGGTGATATGACCTTGGTGATGGTCATGGGTCCATACCGTTTCGGTGCTAGTTTGGCCGTGGGGTGTGACGTTTTGATGTTCTTGGCCTCTAGCCAGACTTTCTCTCCTAGTTTGTAGGGTTTGAAGCTCCGTTGCCCCTTTTTCTTGTCATAATATGCCACCATCATGGCCTGGGCCTTTTTGATTGCTTCTTGGGCCCGCTCCCTTAGCCTCCTTAGGGTTCCCCCCCTTTCTTCCAGCGCTGGTACCTCACTGACTGCCCCCTTTGGCTCGTGCGCCTTTGGGTTGAACCCCATTAGCAGCTGGTATGGTGTGAACCCTGTGGTTGAGCTGGGCCAAGAGTTGTGGACGTATTGCGCCACAGGTAGCATCCCGGCCCAATCGTCTTGTTGGTAGTTGCCGTAGATTCTCAGGTATTGCTCTAGCCATTGGTTTGTCCTTTCCGATTGTCCATCTGTCTGGGGGTGGTAGGCACTGCTCACGTTCCTTTCTATTCCCAGGATTTGGCATAGCCCTCTGCTGAACTTTGATACAAAGCGAGGGTCTCGGTCACTAATTACCTTCTTGGGGATGCCAAAGTGGGGAAATACATGCTGAGCATATAGTGCTGCCACTCCTGGACCATCGATGGTCTGCTTGCAGGGTAGAAAGATTGCCGCTTTGGTGCAGTTGTGGTCCGTGATCGTGAGGATGGAGTCATACCCTTGTGACCTGGGCAGGTCCACTATGAGATCCATGGCTATTGTCTCGAACGGTTGGGCCCCTTCTTTGGGCGTTATAGGGTATGGGGGTGGCTTTGCCTGGGTGGTTCTAGGCTTGGTACTTTGACAGATGCCACAACCTCTGACGTAGTTAGTGACGTAGTGCTTAAGCCCAGGCCACCAGTAATCCTGGGTCACTGCCCTGATTGTTCTTGAAATCCCTGGGTGTCCGCTTGTAGGGTGATCGTGATATTCTCTGAGTATTTTCTTCATCATGGGGTCCGTCCCTGTTACCACAATGCGCCCATCTTTCTTCCATACGCCGTTTTCTTTTGTGAGGTCATACTTCTTTCTGAATTCCGCTATCGTTACCTCACTCTGGTTCTCGACCATCAGATCCTCGATCTCCAGGACCCTCACGGCTTCTGAAAATAGCTCCTTTGGTAGTACTGTGACATCCTCATTGTCTTGCGCCCCCTTGTCTAGCCCTGGCCATCGGGATAAACCATCCGCTCGGTTATTCTTCCCTGGTTTGTGCACCAGTAAGAACTGGTATTCGCTCAGTCGTGGGAGATACCTGGCTACTCTGCGGCTGATCTTGTGGGGTTCCCTGTAGTACCGTAGGTTGTTGTGGTCTGTGTAGATTGTCGTGGGGTGGATTGCTCCCAGGAGTAGGTGTCGCCACCTTTCCACTCCCTTCACAATGGCTAGTAGTTCCTTGTCGTACACCTGGTACCCTCTTTCTGCTTGGTTGAACGTGTAAGAGTAATGCCCGATGGTCCTCGCCTTCCCTCTCTCGTCCTTCTGGTACAGGATGGCTCCCGTGGCATAGTCTGAGGCGTCTACTTCCAAGAAGAACGGTTTCTTGTGGTCCGGTTGGCTCAGGTCTTTCCTTCCTTTTACCCTGTCCTTCAGTTCCCGAATGGCTTTCCTGCACTCATCATTCCATATGAAAGCAGCCCCTTTCTTTACTAGCTTGGTGAGTGGTCGAATGATGGCTGCATACCCTGGGATAAACGGTCTCTGATACCCAAATACCCCTAGGGCGCTTCGCACTTCTTTGACAGTATGCAGCTCCTCTGGCCAGTCCATTAGTCCATCTGCCTTGATGGGGTCCATTTTCACCCGGCCCGCTTCCACTTCTATTCCTAGGTACGCCACTTTGAGCTTTTCGAAATGGCACTTGCTGGCTTTCAGGAACAAGTCTTCCTTCTCCAACCTTTCCAATACCTTGTGCACGATTTCTCGGTGTCGCTTCAAATCGGGCCCGGTTGCTACCAAGATGTCGTCCATGTATACAAAGACTTCGTCGGGGTATTCATTGGTTAGAGGTAGCATGACACGATCCATCATTCGCTGGCATGTGGCTGGAGCATTGCACATGCCAAAGAATAGCACGGTTGGTTTGTAAATGCCAAACGGGGTTTTGAATGCCCCCTTCCATTGGTCTTCCTTTGCTATTCGTATGTTGTTGTACCCGTCTCGGAGGTCCATAGTTGAAAACAGGTACTTCCCGTGCATTCGTTCCAGGATTTGTTCGATTCTTGGCATTGGGTAGTTGTCCCTTTCTGTCCACTTGTTCACTCGTCGGTAATCTTGTATGGGTCTTTTGGTCCCATCCTTTTTGTCCCTGAAGAACAGGGGTACCGACCATTTAGCGTCTTCTGGGTCGCACCATTCAATATATCCTTTCTCTCTTTGCTTCTCAATGAACTTCTTCGTTTCCTCGTCCTCTCCTCTGGCCAAGGGGTAGATCCTACAATTGATTGTTGCCGGTGCTCCCGGTTTGAGTTTGATCCGGTGTGTTTCGGGTCTCTCCGGCGGGAACCGACGGGCCGCTTCCTCTGAGAATACCCGGTGATGCTTCTGATATTCTGGTGGTACTTCGGGTTCTTCCGAGCGTTTGGTCTTATTTGCCGCCCAAGTGGTGGCAGGCAAGATGAGTCTTATGATTGCTTGTTTTGCTCTCTTCGCCCCCCATCGTGGCTTTTCCAATACAATTGTTTCCACCACTGTCTTTGGCCCTCGTACCGTGTGATTGCCCCAGTCAATGTCAGGGTTGAACTTTTTCAGCCATGGGTACCCCAGGAGGATCCGGTCCCCCCCTAGCCCGGTAACAAAGAATGTTTGTTGAGCTTCTTGGGTCCCCTGCCGCACATTCAATGTGCATTCCTCTGTTATCATTCCCTTCTGGTTCTCTGTTCCATCGACATTGAACACTTTTCGGGGCGTTTCGAGTCGTCGTGATCCAATGCCAAGCCGCTTCAATGTTTGAGGGTCGATGAAGTTTTCGGTTGCGCCGCTGTCGATCAGCGCCTTTTCTTCGGTCTTTCCGCGGGCGTTTCTGAATGTAAAAGGCATGTAGATTGCAGACACATTGCTAATATACATTACAGACATCCCTGTGCTCCTCACCCAGACCGGGAGGTGGGAGCGTCTCAAAAACCCTCGATCAGGAGCTTGTCAGTGAGCTCATCTTTTTGTTTTTCGTCTAGATCAATGAATTCCCTTTGCAGCCTTTCCACGACGTTCTCGTTCTCGGTGCCCGTCCCCTCGACTTCTCCTGCGCGTGCTTGTGCTTTTTCGTATGGCTTTCCGCCTGTGGTCCTTTCGTAGGGTTTGGTCCCTTTTTTCTTCTTTGGGCAGGCTCGGCTCATATGCCCTTTCTCCTTGCAGTAAAAACACCTCCCTTCCTCTTGTAGCTTTTTTCGCTCCTCTGTTGTGAGTGCCCGGACTTGTGCACCATCCACGTCCATCGCATTTGGGTCTCGTCGTGCCTTTGGGGGCTGCGGGGCCCTTGTCTTTCCATCCGCGCCGAATGCGCCTCCCCCGAGCGTACT
>QLPC01011770.1:0-16559 GCA_003314055.1 Lactifluus hygrophoroides | reverse complement strand
GGTTAGTTATCAATTGTTTCATGTCATTTACTATTATGATGACCCCTCGACTCCTCACTATTTACCTCCAGCACAAAGACCCATACAACCTTCACGGACGGTCTCGCGAAAATCCACGTCGTCTGAGTCGTCATATTCTGGATCGTCCTCGGAAGACGCACCTCTTTCCTCGCGTATACCTCAGCGTCCAGGAAGCGTGGTGTCACTTGCTTCTCCTCCCATTCGTCCAAAGCCGCTCATCGATATCGGGGAGCTGGTTGGCGGGAATAAGAGCTTGCCTATACGCACTACAGAACCATTAAAGGACTCATCCGACGTAGTGAAGGCCGACTCGCCCACCACACGACCTCGCAGGAGCTCTCTTGGAATTGGACTAGGGGAGAGACTGTCCGCCCTGGCGAGTGGGTTCAGCGGCTCGCAATCTTCAGGCCCAAAGTCGCCCGTATCAGCGTCAGAGCCGAGAGACGAGGCATTTACGCCCCCTGAAGTTCCAAAGTTGCCGCGTTCGCCTTCCCCAATTCCTTCACCTCTATCCTCGCCTATCTCCCCGATAAAGTCTCCATCCCGAGCACTCGGACGGAAGATCACCAAACCACCACCCGCGATGCGACTAAAGTCCAGAGGGCCCAAAGTGGATACGTCGACGTCGAATTTTGATTCAGGCTTAACGCCTCCGCCATCGTCCTCGACATCCAGCGACGCGCCAATTCCGCCAGTTCCTTGTATTAAGCCAAGGCCCATTCGTGAGCGTCAGGAGCCACCTGCATTCACGGTGACGTCACGACCCGTTTCGCATGCAAGTAATCTATCAGCGGCAACATCCACTGCGCTTGATAAGGCTATCGCGGAAGCGGATCACACACGAAGGCTGCCCAGCCGTTCCGCAGCCATTGAAGATAAAGTGAAGGAAGATCAACAGCAACAACAACAACTGCGGCGTCAATCTCAACCAGAGTCCCAGACAACCGTACGTGTTATTCGCGGCGCTCCTTCGAAGCCCTCAAGAGAGGATCCACTCCCCACTCCTCGTCCACAATCTCGTTCCCGCATATCATCCACGGGCGTGACCGTATCCAATATCCGCGTAACTTCTCCGCCACTGTCCACATCACCCTCCCCATTGTCGCCACGTCACGGTCCGGCTGGCAGCGGTTTCGTTGCGTTGCCACCGAAGCCGTTCGCGCTACGTGACAGCAGTCCCGCGAGTTCGGCGGGTGACTCGAATAGCAGTCGCATGCCCGCTACGCCCCGAGACGGAAGTGAACTCGGTACAAATTCTACGGGTCGACCTGCGATCGGACAACGCAAGCGTGCAAGTGTGACGTTTGCGGATGCAGTGATAGATGATTTGGACAGTAGAGAAAGGGAGAGAGCCCGGAGGAGGAGTGCCAGTGCCAATAGTCGACTCGGTCGTCGACATACTACTACTGCGGACTCGAGTGACGACGAAGCTGTTTCTGCGTTGGACCGCGAGCGCGAAGCCGAGGAGAAGCGGAAAGAACGGCGGCGCACCGAAGCGAAAGCCGCTATTGAGGTGTGTCTGTTCCAGTTTTGCGGTATTCCCATCGCTAACAGAGCCCACTGCTCTGCAGCTTGGCAATGTTATCAATGGCCCTGGACCCATCGATGATGACGATGACGACGACGATGACGAAGAGGAACAGCCATTGAACATTCCCCCACGGATGAGCATGGCCATGGGTATGGGTATGAACCCGAACCACAACATTCCTTTCCCAGCTGCCGTCGGCCCTATGGGCTTACAGGGTCAATGGGGTGCCTCTGCCGCCGCACCCTACGGGACTACAATGGATAATCTGTCGATGCACAATCTCCTCAATCCAGGTGCTGGTACCAACCTCACCGGCGGCATGAATATGGGCATGGGCATGGTCGACCCGCGAGTGATGCTGGCACATCAACAAGCTATGTTCATTGCGAAACAGACGTATCAGCTCGCCGTCGCGCGGCAGGCGATGCGTGAAGCCGGAGACGAGTGGGAACGTGGTAGCGCGATCAGCGGATGGGGTGGAGCGCAGTCGAGCGTCGGTACATCGAGCGTACTCGGTATGGGCATGGGCATGGGCATGAACATGAACAACATGAACATGGGAAACATGGGTGCGGGACCTTTCCCTGGTGCCGCAGGACCGCTCGGTATACCCAATGCCAACGGGATGGGATGGTCTGCTGGGGGGATGACTGGGTTCCCTGCTAACTCTGCGCGACCGATGTTTACTGGTGGCCTATACGCTGCGAGCGAGTTCGGTGGCGGTGGTAGCGAGAGAGGTGTCGGATGGGCCACGAATAGCGTGTACGGGGAGTCGTTCGGTGCGCCACGCGACCGCTCGTCACGCGTGCCCCGCCAGAATCAGGTCCCGCCAATGCCTTCGTCGGGTGCGCCAGCAACCAAACGGGAAGGTGGAAGGCCACGGACGAAGACTGCGCCGTCGAGCGGAGGCGGACAGCGTGCCAGCAACGCAGGAGGTATTAAGAGGCGAGGAGAGACCTATGGGTTGGTTGGAGCTGTGACGCCACCGTCGAGCTGGAAGGGTCCCGCATGACAGTGCGTGTATATTCAAACTGATAATTCTACTTCTCATTGCTGACTATACGGAAAATAGTGGCCGCATTGCACTCCTGTCACAGCTGTTATCCATGCCTTTTTTGTACCTCTTCTACTATTCTTTTTCCTTTCAGTGCTGACGGGGACGGTGTTGTGTTATCATATCTCTCCCTTTCCTTTTGTGTCTCGCCTTCACATGCTTCACAACTTGATCACAAATCACAAACACAAAAGTCGTTCTTTACAACCACTCTTACTGCCCGCTCTCATATTTTTTTAGCATCCTTCTTTTTTTTCTTCACTAGCAATCATCGTCACAGTTTTGTTTTGTTTATTATCTTACACATCGACATTTTTTTTGAACTGTCATAGTGTGCCATCTCCTTCCTTCCTTTACCTTGTTTTTGCTTGCATCGACAGGCCCATCCCATTCGTCGTTACCCATTTCTCTCCTCCAATCATCCATTAATACTTATTCTTTCCCCCCCACGAACAGCAGCCTCTCTCTTAATGAATATTGTATGTGTATAATCCGAGTCTTGCATTCAATGCTCATCTTGGGGGAAACTATGATTGCATCATGCACGCCTAGTACTGCGTGACGATTTCTGAACTTGAACGCGTTTCATCTGGGATTGGTTTCAATTGGACTTGTTTTCGCTTTCGAGCAGTATGTGATCTGCTGGACAAGAACGTTGACCTTGGGTAAGAAAGTAACTGGATGTGGAGTTGCCAAGGTGAACGGGATCAGTACAGTAACGACTCGGAGCCACTTGACCGCTGCATTTGTCTTTCACCAGGTTTACTCGTGTCATCCTTACGGGACTGGCAGGCACGCAGTTACATATTGGTCGATGATTGTACCTTTTTGTACGGAAACAACAGTAACGTATCGTTCTTTTGCTTGTCAAAGCTGCATCAATGAATTTATGGAATACTGTACGACATTTTTATCGGTTTCGCCTCTTGGCTGGATCTTCTCCTCCTCTTCGGTTCTCGATCTCTCTTCGTTCTTTTCAAGTTCATTGGCAAGTCCTTTTGCGGGCAGCGCGCGCTAACAACTCGCTTCCATCATCAGTTCCATGCCTCCCCCTCCTTCTAGTGACTGGATGTTTTGATTTAACCTTGGTTATTGACATTGCCCGAACTAATTTTGGACTAAGGTTCCAACGATTGAATTGGATACAAAAGTACAACCTTTGAACCTTGAAGTACAGGAAAAGAAGTCGGCGCCGCCACCGCCACCAAGTCCCGAGTTTAGAGACGCCACCAACCAACCCATCGTTACGATAGCGTTCATGTGGGAACGTAAAACACCACCTTTTTCAAACCGCTGCGTCTACTGCAAGCCCTAAGTGAATTAGGGTCATCAGATGGAACTCTCGTCGAAATTGTCGCGCCTGCATGTTGGATTGGCACTTGGCAGTGGAATGGAGCTATTATAAGCGAAGCTTCCGAAGTGCGGACGGGGCTCGGGCTTCGATGTGGGTGACTTCGGGCCGCGACGGAGACCAAACTGCTCCAGAGTTGACTGTACTGTAAACCACAGTATGACTGATTCGATTGCCGTCACAACCATTGATGGGCGAGTTCAAGTCGCCGCTGACGCTGAAGATGAGCTTGAAGTGCGCGAAACGTGGAACCGTGACTCTGCAGCAGGCGGAAAGCAACTGACGCTCATTAACGGTATGGTGCTCCACTGTACTGGATGGTACCCCTCCAATTCATCCTCGCCTTCTTGTTCCACCTACCCCTATTTCTTTGGGCTGCGTTTAAACAGGTATCGCCCTAATTGTCGGCCTCCAAGTATGTTCCCGTATCGTCGCTCTCTCTCTCTTGAGTTAATGACAGCTCGTCAACTTAAAGATAGGCTCCGGGATCTTGTTAGTCATCTGCTGAGTTCTTCCTGGATGCGGTGACTCCAAACTCAACCTTTTTGTCGGGACAGCTCTTCCCCTGGTGTGATAGTCGCGCATACACAGAGCGCGGGCGCAAGTCTCGCTATTTGGATAGTGGCCGCACTCCTCGCATGGACAGGCGCAAGCTCGTTCGCAGAGCTTGGGGCGTCCCTCCCATTAAACGGCGGTGCACAGGCCTACCTGGCCTACGCATATGGTCCGCTTGTGTCCTATCTCTTCACCTGGACCACAATCTCGCTCCTTGGTCCGGGTGAGCTCTCACATCTGTCCCATTCTGCCATCGATTTTTTTTGGATCTGATTTTCTTTTTCTTTTTGCACTCTTGGATACCAGGAACCAAGGCAGTCAATAGCCTAGTATTTGCCGAGTATCTCAACAGGGTCCTATGGAATGCCACACGCGGTGATGACGCGCCGGACGAGGTGATTCCGCATTGGGTGATCAACACGACCGCAGTCGCCGCTGTCGTTTTCGTATTCATTCTCGTGGTTGGCACTCGCAGCCTTGGACCCCGCGCTTCAGTCGTTTTGACGAGCATAAAGGTACGTAATCCTGAATTTCCCATTCGACTGGCTGTCGTATCAGTTTATCAAGGTCTTCGCATTAGTACGTCCATATCCAAATCACTTCGTTTACCTTTTTGTTTCCCTCAAACTGACACCTGGAAGCTCTCTGTTATCTCACTTGGATTAATCCACACATTCGTCGGTCGTGGCACTGCGCACAGGTATTCAGAACGCGTCATCGATTCACCCCCTACGATCGCGTCGTATGCGCGCGCGTTATACGCGGGTCTTTGGTCGTTCGATGGCTTCAACCAAGCTAATTATGTAGCTGGGGAAATGCGGCATCCAGAGCGCGACATTCCACGTGCGATTCACTTATCTATGGGGCTCGTAGCTGTAAATTGCTCTTCTTCTTACCAATGTTATCTGAAGCCATGCACTTTAGGTCTTGTTCTTCCTCGCCAACGTGGCATACCTTTCCGTCCTCGATACGGTAGCCAAAAATATTTCTCTCGCAGCGTTTTCAGACTTGAAACATTCTCACAGGGAGCCATCGCACGGAGTAATACTGTCGCGCTCGACTTTGGATGGGCTCTTTTTGGCCGCGCTGGCGGTATATTCTTCGCTCTCGTTGTCGCGCTATCTTGTCTCGGAGTCCTTACAGGTGCGTTTACTCAATGTCCCATCCTACTATCCTCCTTCCGGATTGTCTTTTTCACACACCTTGGCTGTACATACCTTTTATTCTAACGCATTGGTAGGGTCTCTCTTCACCTCCGCTCGCGTCGTCTACGCGGCTGCACGCACGGGACAACTCCCGCGAGCCCTTGGCGTGCTTGATGCGAAACACGGCACCCCTATACGCGCAGTCCTTTTACAAACTGCGCTAACGATTGTCCTGATTTTCCTCGGTGGCGGCTTTCGTTCACTTGTCAGAATTGCCGTAGTCGCATTATGGGCATTCTATTTCTTAACAGTATGTCATGCGACGTTGCTGTATGACAAGCTATATGCGGTCAGTATTAAAGCGGTGCGTAGGTTCTGGCAGTCCCTATACTCCGCGCACGAGAGCCGGATCTTCATCGGTATGCCCCTTTCTGTCTTGCTCGTCGGTGCAGTTGCTTGACACCATAGTTAGACCATATCGAACATGGATTACCACACCTCTCATATTCTGTGCCGTGCGTTTCGCTCAATCTATAGCTAATGCTTTGTCATCCTATGAATCTTTCAGGTCACGCTCTTCCTGCTCTGCTTACCAGCGCTGGTGGCACCATGGGAGACACTTATTGTTCTCTGTGTGTTTTCCGCCATCTAAGTGACATTGTGCCTGTCAAGTGCTCACTCGTAACAGGTTATGTTCTAGCAGGGGTGCCTGCATATTATATAACAAAGACGAGAACAATCGGATTGGGCGAAGAAAATGCGGGACAAACCTATGGAAGCACGAACGCATATACGGATTAGTATCTGACAGATGCATTCGACGATCCGTAGATGCTAAGGGAGTAATTGTACATGGCTGCATACTATGACTTCATGACGCTCCCTGGTTTTGCGTTACCTTACTGGTGCCCAAGCTGGGTGACATCGACTTCACATCGGAGAAGATGCTGCAGGGTCTCAATCTATTGGGCAATCGGGGGTTGTCTTTCTTGCTAATGATATGGTCGATCAAGGAGGAAAGAATCAAAGATGAAAAATTGCCCCTGATTTTGTCAATCATGGACTGAGTGAGAAGATACTGTATCAATAGTAGAGGATGTGTGGTGAGGAGAGCCTGAATATCCGTAAATTGTACATTTTCGTACGAGATGCAGGGTTTCTGATGGAGGTCACCTCCATCAGAAACCCGAAACCTCAGTAGTGCATGTTTGTATCACGGTCAATGCTACTGTCACGGTTGTGATGTCACCGGACGATGACAATGCAACTACTTGAATAAGTCACGGTTACTGTGCTGCTTACTCATGCATGGAGTCGAGGCTTGCAACTGAACCCCTTGACCACATCCGACGAGCTCTTGACGATGGCATCAACTCGTTGGAGGTCTCATCACGAGAATTAAAATACCGTCGTAATGCCCTTGCACCCATATCCCGTTTGCCCCCTGAAGTCATGGCCATTATATTCTCCTTTGTCTCCCTTTCGAAACAGAAACACGATCGTCTGGAATGGCTGCGTTTCACTCATGTCTGCCATCGATGGCGTGAGATCGCACTTAACGAACCCCGCTTGTGGAGCCACATCAACTTCACCACTCTGACTATAACTGGTGCGACTGAGATGCTCGCCCGGGCAAAGGTTGCACCCTTACATCTAGAGGCCAAGATGGACGAATGGGACACGGTACGGTTTGATACTTTTCAAAATGAACTTGATGCCCACTTCTTCCACACCTCTCACCTCATCATCTCTGCTTGGGGGAAATACCTCATCAGGACGATTGACCGACTCGTATCGCCTGCTCCTGCCCTCGAGTCTCTCTCCTTAGCTCATGGATTTGACTCGTATGGATTCCCTTCGCTGGATAAACCGACCATCCCCGATAATTTTCTTGACCGTACCGCACCCAGACTCTCTTGCCTCGAGCTCGTTTATTGTGAAATCAGTTGGAAGTCCCCTCTCCTCAAGGGTTTGCGAAGCCTCACGATACTTCAATCGAAAATCCATCGGCGACCACATATCGAAGATTGGTTGGACGCCTTGAATGAAATGTCCCAATTGAATACTCTTGCCCTTCACTCCGCCTCCCCGCATGCTCTCCACTATTTCCCGCTCAACCATGAGCCCGCACGCACTGTCACACTCCCATTTCTCACTCACTTCGACATCTCCACCTTAGCAATGGATTGTGTATTGGCCCTTGCTCATCTCGAGCTACCGGCTCTCACCTGTCTGCGCGTCTCCGCAGAATCTGTCAGCCACGAAGCTACCACAGATGCGCGAGCATTGATCCCATATGTAGCCCGAAATGCTCATGGGCCCCAAGACACCGAACCCATTCGGAGCCTACTGCTCAATCGCAAGATAGTAGTCACCGAATTTCTCGCGTCGACAAACCCTGATGCTAACCTCGACGTGTCAGTGTGGGACTCGAAGACTGGATTTAGTGCAGTACTCCCCGTCCGTGTGGCAATCTCTGTTCAACGTTGGGGGGACCATTGGCACCCTGGGGCCGATATCACGATCTTCGACGCGTTGTTAGCAGCATTTCCTTTGGATTCGCTCTCGATACTTTGCGCAGAGCAATATACGCAGTGGAACAAGCAGTTTTGGCTACGTCAAGCCCCGAGGTTGCACTTGCTCGAGTGCGCGCAAATCGGTCCCCGCGCGATGGTAGCATTTACAAGTATGCTCGCTGAAGATGTGGCTCCCAGTGACCCCCCACTCCCATCATTGACAAAACTTATCCTTGCCGACGTCTCGTTGACTGCACGCAGGACGTATCATCTACGCGAAGTGCTGATGAAACGCGTGGAAGATGATGTTCCGTTAGAATCTCTAGATTTACGCACATGCGGTGCGACTGACCGGGCAGTTCAGTTACTTGCTGAGATTGTGGCGGACGTGCAGGGCCCCGCGAGAGCCCTGCACGCGGGGGGACCAGCCTTTTTCGACTGGAATGTGGAGGATGGCCTCTTTCACGAAGACGAAGAGGATCCTTTCAATGAGGAAGAAGAGTGGTGGCATGGACTATGAGGACTATAATTATTACGCGACGACTCGTTCCACGATGAAGACAGACAGTTTCTATGATGACGTGTTCCCGCCTCCTTTATACTCTTAAGTATATATAATCGGCGATACGTCGCTGTCCACCATGTAGTTTACTGTAGGTCTAGTTCAAGTTTACTGTACGTCTAGGTCACATCTCCCACATATCTTACCTCATCTATTCTTGCTCTTGTATGGCTGAGTGACCATAGGGCGCTGCAAGTACTAGAGCGTGTGCACCTCAGTTGCGGGAAAATGGGCCACTCATAGATGGCCTTATCGTAATCCTCACCGGACTACTTCCACTGGGCTACCTTCGCTGACAGGATTTATTTTCAGTGATGCTTGCAATGACTCTGACACGAACTGTCACTGCCAGTGTGGCACGCTCATGAATTGCGTGGAACGGAAAGTCCCACTTGAGGTGGTTGAGCTTGTGCAAGGTATCCGACTGTTGGCATTAGGAAAAGGCATAAAACTTTTTTGGCTTTATAAATTCACTATAAAGTCGGATAAGTTGAAAAGTGAAAATTCATTTAGTGAATCCTCAGCCATAGAAAAGTTCTGTTACGAACAGTGGTTATAAAGTAGGAAAAGCCAAATAGAGAGACCATCTCTTTGACTTTATATATCCCTTTTACTTTAGAAAAGTTCGTTATAAAGCCGAAATTTTGAGAAAGTCCGAAATTTTTTTGACGTTTTGCTGATGTCGTCACGGTCCGAGTCAATCGAAATCCTAGCTCAGGTTATCTCAGAAATAACTGCAGAGATTATGGGAGATAACGAGATGAGACAAGAGATATGAGTTCGAGAGAGAGCGCGCGTTGTGTCTGAACAAAGACACAACAATAAGGGAAACTAATGTCATGAGTACGGGTAATAAATATGTAGGTAAAGGTAAGTGGCTCACCGCTGTAAACACATGCTGGATAGAAGCACGAGAACTGAGGGACAAAGTTGAGAAACACAGTACCTTACCTAGCCAACGAAAGGGTACTGTGCGAAGGGTCATCTAAACGGCGAAGTTAACGAATAAAGACTTAAGGAGAAACAGTAAGTACGAATGGAAATAATCGTGCGCGTGGCCGAAGCGTTCGGCCACGCGCGCCTTTGTGGACTCTTGTACTGTCATATCTAAATACTATCTTAGTTAGGTCCCTTTGTGAGTAAAATAAATTTCTGCAATGTAGACGGTGTTTAATAAATGAAACAATACCACAATCTCGAATCTCGAGACAAGGCCACAATCGCGAGGCGACCGCAGCCACAATTCCAACAATGACGTGATTGATGCAGGGAAGGAAGAAGAAATCAAAAATAGTTCACACATTCCATTTGTCGAGGGCTAAAAATACAGGAAATAGAAGAGAATGTGCGACTGCGATTCTCCGAGTCGGAGAGGTGAGGTTCTGGAATCTGGAATACCTTGCTTATTGATAACGGTATCTGACTGCTAGTACGTGCTTATTCATGAACGCAACCGTCCCTTGAACACCTTCGACGAGCTCTTCAATTGACGATGACATCAAATTGTTGGGGGCGTCATTGCAGGAAACAACATACCGTCGTAACGCCCTAACTCCCATTTCGCGTTTGCCTCCTGAAGCCGTTTCCACTATATTCTTCTTCGTGTCCCTCCCATGGGGGGACCGGTAATTTCGAAACGCGATCATCTGGGATGGCTGCCTGTCGCTCACATATGCCACCAATGGTGCGAGATCGCTCTCGGCGAAACCCCTTTCTGGAGCCATATCGATTTCACTACTCTGACTCCAACTAGCATGATTGAAGTACTGGCCGGGGCCAAGATGCCACCCTTGCATCTGGAGGCCAAGATTCGGTATGGTTTTCGGCTCTTTAAAACAAACTCGATGCCAATATCGTTCATACCTCTCACCTCGGTATCGCTTCTGGGCCTTCATCCTCGACAATCCACTTAAACGACTCGTATCACCTGCGCCTGCCCTCGAATTTCTCTCTTTATTCAATGGACCTATCTCGGAAGAAGATCCTACATCTTTGGTGAGGCGAATAATCCTCCCCGATGGGTTTCTTGACCGCACCGCCCCTAAGCTCTCCTGCCTCGAGCTCAATAATCGTGAAATCAGTTGGAAGTCACTCTCCTTAGGGCCTTGCGATGCCTCCAGATGGTTGAAATTCCCAGACATGCGCAACCAGAACTTGAAGATTGGTTGGACGGATTGAATGAATTGCCCCGATTGAAGACCCTTATCCTTCACTCCGCCTCCCTGTCCCAGTCAATTATGAGCCCGCGCGTACTGTCACACTCTCGTCCCTCATCCACTTCGACATCTCCGCCTCAGCGAAGGATTGCATAATCGCCCTTGCTCATCTCGAGCTACCAGTTCTCACCTATCTGCAAGTCGTGGTCACGAAATGCTTATGGATCTCAAGACACTGAACTGCTTCGGAGCATCCTGATTAGTTGCAAGAGAACGGGTATCGAATTCCTAGCATCAACAAATCCTGATGTCAACCTCAAGGTGCGGGATCCGAAGACCGTACTCGGTACAGGAGTCTCCATCCATGCGGTGCTTTCTGTTACGGGTAGGAATTGGCGTCATAGGACCAACATCACGATCTTCGACACGTTGTTAGGGACACTTACTATGGATTCCCTTTCGATACTCCACTTGGAGCAGCTTAGACAAGGGAGCAAGCAGGTCTGGCTAAGTCACGCCCCAAGGTTACCCTTGCTCAAGTTCGCCCATCTCGGTCCCGGAGTGATGACGGCATTTATAGGGATGCCAGCTGAAGGTGCCAATGAACTCCGACTTCCATCACTGAAAAAGCTTATCGTTGTCGACGTTCCATTGACCGCACGCGAGACGCACCGTCTGTACGAAGTGCTGATGAAACGCGTGGAAGAGGGTGTTCCAATAGAATCCCTCGATTTACGCACATGTATTGCCACTGACCGTGCGGTCCAGTTACTTAGTAGATTGACATGACTATTATTAGTCACGTGTAGTATAAGTCCGATTGGTGACGTCACCGAACTGTGACAATGTGACAAATAAGTTGCTGAGGCTAAGGCTGAGGCTGAGGTCATAAGTTAGGTCATTGCTTTCATGGACTCGGAATCCCGTGAACACCTTCGACAGGTTATCGACAATGACATCAACTCGCTGGAGGCGTCATTACGGGAATTAAAGCGCCGTCGTAACGCCCTTGCTCCCATCTCGCGCTTGCCTCCCGAAACCATTGCCACTATATTCTCTTTTGTTTCCCTGCCCGGTCCCGAGGGACCAGTAGTTTCGAAACATGATCACCTGGAATGGCTGCGTGTCACTCACGTCTGTTATGCATGGCGTGATATTGCACTCAACCGCCCCCTCTTGTGGAGCCACATCGACTTCACTACTCTGACACTAACGGGCATGACTGAGATCCTTTCCCGGACCAAGATGGCACCCTTACATCTGGAGGCTGAAATTAGCCACGACAAATGGGATACAACACGGTTTGAGGCCTTTCAAAATGAACTTGATGCCCACATTTTTCACACCTCTCACCTCAGTATTGCTGCAGAATCCCTTTTCCTCGTCAAGACGCTCGAACGACTTACATCATCTGCTCCTGCCCTCGAATTTCTTTCCTTATCTAATGGACTACTTCGTCAACGCTCAGATCCATACCTCCAAGTACTGATACCGCGATTCATCATCCCCGAAACCTTTCTTAACCGCACCGCCCCCAGGCTTTCCCACCTTGAACTCTATAACTGTGAAATCGATTGGAAGTCACCTCTCCTCAAAGGCGTGCGATACCTCCAGATGATTGAGCTTTCCAGAGATGCGCGCCCACATCTCGAAGTTTGGTTGGACGCCTTGAACGAAATGCCCCAATTGAATACTCTTATCCTCCATTCTGCCTCCCCGCTTGCACCTCACGATGTCCTGCTCAATTATGGGCCCACGCGCACCCTCACGCTCCCATGCCTCACTCACTTCGACATTTCCGCCTCAGCGGAGGATTGTGTACTGGCCCTTGCTCATCTCGAGCTACCAGTTCTCATCTGTTTGCGCGTTGCTGCAGAATCCGACAGCCCTGAAGGCGACGACGTACGAGCAGTGATCCCATACGTTATTCGAAATGCCCATGGGCCCCAAGACACGGAACCATTTCGGACCCTAATAATTAATTGCGCGAGCAAGAGTGCCAAACTTCTTGCATCGACAAATTTGGATGCCGACCTCCAGGGACGGGATTCGAAGGCCATACTTGGTACAGTGGCCTCCCCTCGTGTGGCATTCTCAGTTTCGTGTAGGAATTGGCGTGATGGGACCGACATCACGATCTTCGACGCATTGTTAGCAGCACTTCCTATGGATGCCCTTTCGATACTCGGCGCAGAGCATTATACACGAGAGAACAAGCAGGTCTGGCTAAAGCACGCCCCAAGGCTGCCTTTGATTGAGGACGTGCGCCTCGGTCCCAGGGCGATGATGGCATTTATAGGGATGCTAGCTGAAGATGCAGCACCTCATTCTCTACTCCCGTCATTGAAAAGACTTGTCCTTGTCGAAGTTTCTTTGACTGCACACAGGACATACCATCTACGCGAAGCGCTGATGAAACGCGTGGAAGAGGGTGTCCCGCTGGAATCTCTCAATTTGTGCTCTTGCCTTGCAACTGACCGCGCAATCCAGTTACTCGCTGAGATCGTGGTCGATGTGGTGGGGCCCCCGGACACCATGGAAGTAGGGGAGTCAGCGTTTTCCAAATGGAATGTGGAGGCTGGCCTCACCTACGAAGAGGAGGATTATTACAGTGAGGGAGCCACTACCGAACATGACAGCACCATGGAGGATGAGGATTATGAGGATTATGAGGATTATAGTCATGGCTACGATGTCTACGATGATGAATACGGTGGCTTGCCACCGGAAGTCCTAGGCCATTACAATGGTTCGTACTACCCAGAATATGACTATTTGTAGTCCCAAGCAATCATCAAAGCGCGTTACTGTCTATAATATAGTGTACTGTAGTCTGTACTGTAGGTCTGGTTTGCTGTGATTTTGGTTTAATAAATGTCTGTTCGTGATATAGCGTGATAGGTCAAATAAGGCAAGTCGAACTTGGGAGCGACAGACTGGCGACCAGTTGGCGACTAGCAATGTTCAAAACACGACTACCCATCTTCACATCTCTTCGTTTCTACTCTACAACCACAGAAAAACCACCTCTGAAACTCGTAGCAGAGCTGCGCAAGCTCACCGAGGTGTCAATTACCAAAGCTCGCGAAGCTCTCGCAGTATCGAATAACGACGTGTCTGCCGCACTCGAATGGCTACATAACGACCTCGCCATCTCAGGTGCCAAAAAGGCCGCCAAGGTCGCCCACCGTACCGCTGGTGAGGGCCTCATCAGTGTTTCCGTCCTCTCGCGTGGGACGGGCGAGCGTGCAGGAGGCCACGGCGGCGTGCGCGCCGCGCTGGTCGAACTCAACTGTGAGACCGACTTTGTAGCGCGCAATTCGCTCTTTGGTCGTCTTGTTGCGGACGTGGCGCATACGGCTGCGTTTCTCGCGGAACAACCTCGTCCGGGCACGAGCACGAGCTCGAACAACGACCAACTCGCCCGAAGAACAACAACAACGTACATGCATCCCGTCCCGCGCGAACAGCTCCTCGACGCGCCACTGCTGGCAGCTGAGGGACCTGTGGCGGCCTCAGAGTTTCAGGAGAAGGTGACGGTCGGGAGCGCGATACGCGATGCCATTGCGAAGCTTGGGGAGAATATTGTGCTGCGCCGCGCTGTAACTGTCGTGCACGAGCCGGTCCCGCATACGCGCGAGGACCTCGGTCTCCGCGTCGTGCCGTACACACATGGTGGAATGTTGCCCACGCAGGGTCGCATTGGAACGCTCGCGCTCATCGCGCTCAAGTCGCCCCGCTTGACGCCGCTATTCGGGACGCTTGGCTTTCGTGAAGAACTCGAACGCGTCGAGCGTTCTCTTGCGCGGCAGATTGTCGGGTTCGACACGCCGGCAGTACGCGGAGAGGAGAATGCTCTGTATAACCAACCCTTTATGATGTTTGGAGATGCGCTCGAGGGCGAAACGGTTCAGGCTGGGTTAGCGCGGTGGGCTCGGCAAAAGCAACTGGTTCTCGACACAGATGGAACGGATGCGGGTGGCTTGGAAGTGGTGGAGTTCGTAAAATGGACCGTAGGTGAAATACTAGACCAGGCGTGAATTGGATCCTTTCATTGTTTGACCTCGCCGGCACATTTCGAACAACTTCTCTTCTCTTCGTCCAACAACATATCGCTATCTATCTACAATATGACATCTAGTCGTAATGGCATTAACAACTATCACCTGTCCTACTTGGCTGCACCACGTTATCACTAAATCTGAAATGTAACAAGCGGGCGGATCACATGGCAATGAGGGCTCTTCGGGGCTACTGAGCCAATATACACCTGCTATACAGTAAATGTAATCTCAGGTGGTTACTCCTTCTCTCTATCCAGTTTGCTTGCGCCCAATACTAAAGGAAGGCCGTGCCAATAACTCAAGCGGTACCTATGATGATCATCCTTTACCGAAAGCGTCCTAATCCCAGACGTGTGAGAGACCATATTATGTGAATCCACAGGCACACTCACAACACTGTGAGGTGTCATGCTCTGTTAGTATAGGTTAGGGAGGAAAACGATAGACGTACAAGTTACGCCCTGGTTCAGATAGAATGTTCCAAGCCCCTGTGCCACAAAAGACAGTGAGCCAGACATATCAGCTGGAAAGGAAATGTGTTCACAGTAAAAATATGCCACCAGGCGTGACCTAAACATCATGTTTAGTAGGGCATAGTCAACATTAACGGTAAACGGTAGAGACTTACCTTCCATGAAAAAAGCTAATGGCCAACCAACGGTCTGCTTTACTCGGGTCCAAGAATCACAAAAGATATTGTCAAGATTCCAAATAATGAAACCAAAAAGGAACATGAGGGCACCGGTCCTCAGGACCTCAACTATACTAGCCTTCTTTTTGTCGGGAATAGTCTTGGATGCTTCAAACCAGGTAAGGAGATAAGCTTCGCGTAATACTGTCCCAACCATCAGTGCCGCAAAGACACATTGATGATACACAGGATTTCGATACACCAAACTGCAGACACGACATCAGCATCTCGACACGGGGTACACAGGGTATCGGTGACTCACTAGCTTGCCGTGAATACAATGTCGAAGACCACGGTGGCAGCAATCAAGCTCTTGCTGTAAATAGACCGAAATCCAAATCCAGGCTCTGACTCTAGAAGCATGGCCAAAAAAAAGCTGGATACATAGATCATTGGTAGCTCATCAGCAAGCTGGGCTTCATAGAGGAGCGTTGCGTGGAAAAAGAAGCTGCCCAGTCCAACTAGGGCACATCCCTGCAACCAACCGCAGAAGATTTGAGTGTCTGGAATGGCGATTAAGAACGTAGCGAAACGAACAGTAGATGCTAGAAGGTAACGAGTGGGTAAGGATTGTTTCGAAGATAATCGTGCACCGTATAAGGATATGCAGATGAAGAAGAGGTTGGAGAACGTGTTGGAAATTTCTGCCACGTAATGCGAGAACTGATAGTTTGCCTTGTATGGAAGAAATAAGAATTTACACAAATTGCAGAAATGAACACCATACCTCGCACCAATCAAGAGTTGCTGTAACGGGGCCCCAATAGCCCGAGCGGCCTAATTGCACGTTCATCTCTCTTCTTCGGCGATGAGTGAGTCCGAGGATCCGCAGCCCAACCACCTGAGCAACATGCGGTATTACGTGATCAATTGAAGTGCCGAGATCGATAAATATGACCTCAACAAAACAGTG
>QLPC01011769.1:0-16442 GCA_003314055.1 Lactifluus hygrophoroides | reverse complement strand
AGCGATGACGGTTTGGCTGGTGCTACACATCATATGTCGTAAAAAATATTTGGGGTCATATATAAGAGACAAACCTGAACTTCCTGCTGGCTTCAGTTTGGGCATGCCACCTGCGAATAGACCACCTAATTGCGGAGGTCCTGCGTTCCCAACCGAAGGGAGAGTCGGGGCACCGCGTGCCGCACCTCCACTGGCGACGCCAGTCCCGCCCTTAGTACCTTCAATTACAGGTCCACTGCGGTCGTTTGTGACTGCTTTCTTGAGCTTCGCACCGGCTTGTATTTGTTTCAAAAGCTCGCTGGACGCCATGGTGGATGAGAAGAGGTGGATTGCGCTAAGCGGTCTAGAATTGTTATGACACACGTAAACAAACCCGAGGCAATGAAGTGGCAATGCATTGCAGCGGAACTGCGCACGTACCGTACCTGCACGTGTACTTCTGATCATCATCTTACTATACTACATGTGTAAAGCATCTAAGCATCAATGTATGTTGTACAATCTCTAGCCAACTAAGTTCGTAACAAAGCAAGTGTGCCATGGGCTACTTTTGAGTTATCGTACAATACAGCACAGCACGGCAGCTGGTGAAAATAAACATGCGCTAAAAGTGTAGTCACCAGTCCTGGTCTTGTCCCTATGACAGTCTCCTATGGCTCTACCTATGTGTCCGTGGTGAGGACGGTGAGGGCGGTGGCGGGCGCGGCCCGCGTACGTAACCCACTGTACTCTGCCTCTGCCGAGTCGTCACGGAGAAACGGGTTGAAAGTGTCCTAGAAGCCACAAACACACGCGCGGCTCTCGAGGTTGTGTTTTCCACTGGGATTACCTGTATTGAGCTCGAGCTCTTTCCAGAATTGGAGCTTCCCCTTGATCTTGACCTGGACCGTTGTTTCGACTTTGAGCTTCGCAATGACGTCGAGCGTAAAGATGGGGCCCTCTCTTCTGGATACATAGAGTCGGACGTTGATCCAGATATATTCTCCTCCCCTATTTGAGGATATGCCGATACCTTTGATACCCATGACTGACCGGCTGTCCATCTCTGTGAAAAGGAAGGGATCGACGAGGTGGACGTTAACATAGAAGGTCCGGGTCGGTGAACCCTCATTGGGTCTCTACCGTCGCGTGAGCTTGTACCCTGAATGATGTCAGAACCAAGTATGGTTGAACCACGACTTGCAACTCTTCGAATTCTGCCATCTAGTTCAGGCGAATATCCGGTTGACGAGGTTGAAGATCGGGTGATTCCAACCAAAGTCTGGGGAAGGACGGGTACAGGGGGGACGCCTTCTTGAGGGGCGCCGAGGGTTTCCCAGATAGGGTTGGAGTAGGACAAAATTTTTCCCCGCCGAGAGTGAGAGTGGTTTGCAGATTCCAGCTGAACCGCAGAAGGTAGAATATCATCGTCTATCGTTGCCCGAGCAAATACCTTGGCTGGCTCTGGGTAGGCAATCGGAAGAGCCTCCTCGTAAACGCCGTCCAAAGGAAAGGCCGATGGGCTTTGCACAGCTTGAAGGTTGGGTGGCCGGGAAGCACGCGCTTCGACATCCTGGTTTGCGAGACCACGAGCCGAAAATGGGTGCTGATTGATGAGGACAACTGAATCGGGTAGGTCACCCTGGTTGATTGGATGCTCCGCAGCCACTTCAATGCAGTTAGGGGGGCAGGAAACCAGATTGGGGCCATCTAATTCAGCTGGAACGAACTTTCTTGGATCAAACGACCATTTGAAGACAGCTAGTAATCAAAGGTTAGCGATCATAAGCAATGTGGCGTGTTCATTAACTGACCAAGGACACAGAGCGCTCCTATGCTATAGGGAATAAATTCGGCAATCAGATTGGTAGAAATCACATTCGGCACGACGACGAGAAGATCAAAGAGTAAAAGGCTCCCAGCTTGTACAATTCTTGCATCTTGTGCAATGCCGAGGGACAATCGAGGAGGTTTCATTAGAGACAGAATGCGAATGATGACGTATAGTTCCAGGACAAGGTTTAGAACGGATAGTACCAGCGAAGTTGGAAGAAACCTATTCTCAGTCGGTCAAATTTGTACGCGTAGTCGAGAGGATGCAGATCTACCTCTTCCTGATGCACATCGCCTCGCTGGGTGTCATCGGATGGGTACTGCCAAAATCTCAGTACATATCCATCTCAAGGAAATCATACACTCACACTAGCTGGCCGGGTCCAAGGCCAACATTCACCCCACTCAAGACTTCAAATAGAAAGAAGGTCAGAATGAAAAAGAGTAACTCTGGCGCAATGGATGCGAACCTGTCCCGAGCCCAAGGACTGACCAAAAAATACACAGTTCCCATGGTCTTGCCATGCGACGCTTCAAATCAAGACTCAGAACGACGAGACCGAATACTCGAGCGGCATGAGACGCTATGATGGAGGCACCGACCACAAAGGCTAACAGGAAATTAAACAGGTGTTGCTCTGCTCAAGGTTGAACAGCACCTACCACAGGTTGTACCACTACCACCAGGGTTGAAAGTCAATAACGATAAGAACGAGGACAAGCTCGCCAACAAGAATGCCAAGCAAAGCAGTAATACAAGGATATCCCGCTGCTGGCGGCAATACGAATCCGCTGCATGACAAGAGGGCGAGTCCGTCCCAGAGAATTTTTCATGCTGAGGACCCATGGGGCCAATAGAATCGTCGCCCTTGCCTTGGAGGCGACGGAAAATCCGTTTGCAGCTCCATATCAACTCTCGGATGAAAGATGAGAACCAGACATGGCGTAGACTGCTGAAAAACACCCAGCCAAGACAGAACGCCGCAACCAGCCGGCTTCAGGTGTATTAATGTGGGTTGAAGAAATGGGAAAATATGCTGACTTACAAGTCCGAATTACTTGTGTAGCCATTGACCAACTGTGCGCGTTGAACCGGTGCGGCCAATAGCGCGAGACGCTGCCAGAGCATGCCCTTTCCAAGGGGACAATCGAAAAGCGTGAAGGCTGGCCCACACGTCAAATTCAGGGAAAAAAGATTGAGGGGGCTGAGGCCGGCTCAGGGTGAGAAACGGAAAAGAGTTGGACGTCGAAAGATGGGGGGCAGGTACAACCTCCAAAACGAAATCATGAAAGTTACCTCAGAGCGCAAAAGATCTCGATTACCACACACACATGATGCGCGAGAACGGGTAAATTTCGTTATCTAGCAAGGATTACCCGAAAGCGAAAGGCCCAGTTGCCATCTCACATTTCCCAGCCAGGCCAATGCTGTGCGCAGTTCGAACCCCTCCATCCATAAGTTACTTAATTTTGGTTATTCCCACGTTCCCGGTCCCTCGCCAAAATGATGGCATCGCAACGCGCTGACAATTTTGTGTCCGAGCGCCGCGCCATTGTCATTATTTTGCTCAGGGGCATCCAACCCAGCCGCCCAGAAAAGTTATGTTGAGGCACTTCGGGGAACTATGATCATGCACTGGCAGTGGATAGCAAATCGCGTTTAGTGTTTTGCGTTTGAACTTCAACTGTTAATGTCAACAACACTATATTGAAGCACTGTCAATATTCATAGACGTGTGGATTCTATTGTTGTCTTGATTGCCACCTCTTGCTGCCGTATCACACGTAGTGGTCATGTCCAGTCATTGGGCTCGTGTCTCGGGCCTTATCTGAGAATAAGTACATCCGGGCAATGCACGCATTAAGGACAGTGCACTCAGGCCCGAGCTTGTTATGTGCTACAATTGGCATGCTATTCTTCCCGGGGTGACCGATGGTGACAGGTATATGGGAGAAATTGATGTGATGATAGTCTTGGATAATCCGGATCAGAGCTATGCTTATACAACTCTGGGTGTCATTAGACAAGGTTTTAATTGCCCCAAGTTGGGGCAACGTTCTCGGTCCAATCATCAAAAAAGCTGATTGATACTGAACAAGTGTTTAAGCTAGCAGTGTCGTGGGGCAACACTGCCTACTGCCCCGAAAAGGCCACCACCATATGTCGAGCTGAGCCGCCACATCAATCCCACGCTTAAATGATGGACAGATATCAGTTGTCAAGGTATCCACGACTTTAGTCCGGCCTCGGTTTACCACATCGCAAAATTTCCGTTGTGCAACTTCCCGAGGGCCTTCGCACCTCAGATTCCAGTGCTGCGCACTAATCTCTGGTGCAAGAATGACTATCGGGAGAGATACTTATCCATAGTTAATCGATTCGGATTGGTTGTCAGGTAGTACTAAATACAGTTGCCAATTGCAGATTGTTCTTTCGTTGCGATTGATTTCGTGTCCCTGACTTGATCTTGATAGAACAAATCAGCCTCTCACGCAGTTATAACTTACGAATAACAGCCCTGCTTCTTCACCCTCAGAACGAGTATTGGGTTGATGCGAACCGGAAAAACAGAGTGAGAGGCTGATGAACCAAATAGGTCAATGGTAGGCTTGCTTTCCTAATACAGCAGCTGCGCTCGAGACCCGAGTCAATCTCTGGGCGCTCTTACCACACGCGGTGACACAGAATCACTGCTGTGCCTTCCCATTCTCTTCATGCAGACCATTAATCGCTTCCTGTATGGACCGACCCCGGAAGAACGCGTCCGTGCCTGGCAATCCAAGCTTCGTCAGGAAGGCAGACTTCTTGACAGAGAGATGAGGCAGGTCTGGCTTTTAGCCGCAAGTGACAGGGCCTGGTGTTGACTCGCGCCTTTAGCTGGATATCGAGACAAATAAGGTCCGCCAAACCATCAAACAACTTGCGAAGAAGGGGGAAATCAAGTCAGCGCGGATTCTGGCGCGCGAGGTTGTCCGGAGCAACAAGCAAAAGGATAGGCTCTCCGTGAGCAAGGCTCGTCTGGGCTCTATAGGAACTCAATTATCTCAGCAACTTGGTACCGTATCTTATCTTTGCTGCAATAGAGTCTCTCATACTATCCTATACAGCGATGGCCAAGGTCTCCGGTTCCTTACAGAAGTCTACCGAGATCATGAAGCTATCCAATAGCTTGATCAGACTGCCCCAAATCAGCCAAACCATGCGCGAAATGAGCATGGAAATGACCAAGGTACAATCCCGGTATTCTAGCTGGGTCAGTGCTTACTGTGAACAGGCCGGCATCATGGAGGAAATGCTCGATGACGCTCTGAATGTAGAAGAAGACGAAGAAGTCGAGGAGGAAGCTGATGAAGAAGTGGACAAGGTTCTGTTTGAACTAACAAATGGAAAGCTCGGCCAAGCGGGGACCGTCAATACCGAATTACCAGTACGTATAATACTTTCTCGCTGGTCATTACTCGATAGGGAATCTCGTGTAGGTTGCTCAAGTCGACGAGGAGCTAGCAGAGAGAGAGATGGAACGCTACAGGGAACAGCTCAACGGTTTGCTCAGCGGCTAGAGTACAGATTCATGAACCTGTCGTGTCTTCCTATTCTGGTCCGTACACCTATATGATGAGAACCGCTTAATATATTCCTGCTCAGCACCCTGATGAAAATGTGTCGCATTCACTTCGACTTCGTAATGTGTTAGGCTGTCTTTTAGTCACGTGGACCGCCGTAATCGCCCGGCCCGTTGGCTACGCCCATAATTTCGGTTGTCTTTTCCTCCGACAAGTTTCGTCTTGCCATGTTACCCTCGCGATCCTTCGCTGGTGTTGCGCACCGCACGGTCTTACGCTCACAAGTCAGTGTGCGCCTCTCTTTGCATCTGTATGTATTCACTTTCCGTAGGCTGTTCGACGCTACGCGTCGGCTGCACCCACTGCTGCTTTTGCTGGACAAAAAGGAACCAACGTACGTCTTTGCGCCATCAAATTCTTCCGAGAATACACTTTCGACACACTCCTCTGTTAGGGTAAATATACGGTTACTCTTATTCCCGGAGATGGTAAGTTAGGCCGCTATTACGCAATGGACTGTCGTCGTACAATACCTCTTAGGAATTGGGCCTGAGATCAGTGAATCCGTCAAGATCATCTATGATGCGGCCAAAGTACAGTCTTTTTTTTTTTTAAATCTACAAACGCGTGTCGTTGAAGATTATGTCAGGTTCCCATTCAATGGGAGGAGGTCAGCGTGACACCAGTGTTGAAGGGCGGTAAGACTGTTATCCCAGATCAAGCTATCCAGTCGGTTCGTAAAAATACCGTCGCATTGAAAGGTAGGTCTTTATCGCGTGTTGTCAATGTTACAACTAAGCTTCGTTGTATAGGACCGCTCGCGACACCCAGTACGTCGTTTCGTGATTGCAAGAACGTCTTTTGAACGTCGCACTGACACTTGGTCCAGTCGGGAAGGGTCATGTTTCGCTCAATTTAACCCTTCGCCGGACTTTCAATCTCTTCGCCAATGTTCGGCCGTGTGCGTCCATCAAAGGATACAAAACGCCATACGACGATGTCAATACTGTTTTAATTCGTGAAAATACCGAGGGAGAATATTCCGGTATTGAACATGAGGTCTGACTGTCGCACGGAGGAGAGAACGTGGCTGTGTTCTGATAGCAACGTTGCACAGGTGGTTGACGGCGTCGTGCAATCGATCAAACTCATCACTTGGGACGCGTCGGAGCGTGTGGCACGCTACGCTTTCCATTATGCTCAGGCAAGTGGACGCAAACGGGTCACCGCTGTCCACAAAGCGAATATTATGTGCGTGCTGATGCGTGATTGTGACGTCATTGACGATGAAGACTTAATTTAACCAGGAAAATGTCCGATGGAATGTTCTTGTCCGCGTGCCGAGAAGTAGCGAAGGGATTTCCTGATATAACATACGACGAAGATCTCCTTGATAGGGCGTGCCTCCAAGTGTGTTCGCGCGTTTCTGTTCTATTTGATTGTGACTTACACGTGTCGCTGGAAAGATAACTCAGAATCCAAAACCCTTTGGGGATCGTGTGATGGTCATGCCCAACTTATACGGTGACATCCTTTCGGACATGTGCGCAGGCTTGATTGGTGGATTGGGGCTAACGCCGTCAGGCAATATTGGAAGGGCAAGCACACTGTTTCACCGTCGGCAATGTCATTCCTTGACCTAACCCAAATATATTTAGGATGCGTCCATTTTTGAGGCGGTTCACGGGTCAGCGCCCGATATTGCCGGTATGTTAGGGGTGGAGGCGAGCTCGCGGAACTGATGTTGTTATTTTGTCCAGGCAAGGGCTTGGCCAATCCAACAGCGCTCCTGTTGTCTTCGTTGATGATGTTAAGGCACATGAATCTCAATGACCATGCGGACAAAATTGAAAAGGCGACCTTGACTGTGAGTCTGTTTGTTTGTTTTACACTTGCCTGTGAACGGACACGGGTTAACTTTGTGTGGTAGACGATTGCAGAGGGCAAGAGTATAACTGGGGACTTGGGAGGCAAAGCGTCCACCAAGGAATATACTGCAGCTATAGTCGAAAAGCTCTAGCTCTAGCTCTAGAAAAATAATTATTACATAGATGGCTAGCGCAACAGGGACTTAGCGTGAGAAACGAATCGGAATATGAAAGCCTATGTGAAATTAGAATTCGGAGCTGAGGCGTGAGCGGGAGTTGAAGCTTTGAGGAAAAAGACACTGCCTCGCTCATCAATCCGTCTCTCGTTTTCTCGACGACGACAACTTACACGCCTTCCAAGCCTATCCGAGGCAACCACTCCATTTATTTCACACTCGCCCTACAGGGCAAAGCCATCACACCCACATTCGCCAACTCTCCTGGTAATCTCCCCGTCTTCTTCGCTTACGTATCATCTATTTTGCCCCAAGCTCTCCCTTCAATTCTGTAATACACACCCTGACCCACTGTCAACGACAATAAAAAACGTAAAATCCTCCAAAAAAAGATCAAAACACCCATACTACGCCCCAGCCTTACGAACGACATGACTGACGAACAGCAGGATACGGTCAATAAGGATAGCAGAAAGCCGGTTTCCGGTGCCGCTGCTGGCAATAACCGTGGGCAACGCAGAACCCCGTCTGCATCAAAGCCCCCAACTAGCGTTTCTCAGCCCCCTTCTAGGTCGGGAAGCAACAAGAGACCAAGCAGTACTCCTGCTACCGAGTCTGGTTCGGAAAATGGGAAACCAGCCAGCGAAGGCAAAAAAAGTGAACAGCGTCGCCAGCCTCCAGCTGGCGGGGGCCGAGGAAAGACGAACCACCGTAAGGGACAGTCGACCGCAGGTCAAGCCAACCCCCCTACCAACAGTCAATCATCGAACAAGCCGGTGACTTCCTCCTCTCCAATCGAGTCGAGCGACGCTCTGTCTTCATTGCAACGAGTCATCGCCGACTTGAAGACAACATCTCCACCTATTCAGTCTTCGCCACTTGCAGGAACCACTCTCTCTACCTCTACATCAGTACCTATCGCGCAGACGACCACTTCGAATCTCCCTGCCAACGCCCCTGTCTTCCAACCTGGCGCCTCATTCTATCCTCCTCCCCTCGCGTCTGAACCGCCTCCGAGACATCGCAAGGCCGCGTCTATGGGAGCCACAGGGCTCTCCAGCAATTTTAATAGTTTTGCCCCACACCTTGGGTCTATGAGGGAAGATGTTGAAGAAAGCCAGAACGGTTATGAGGAGGGCGAAATCTCCGATAACCTTTACAGCACCCAACCGCAAGGCCATCACCCTCGCTCTCAGTCCCAAAGCTTCCCTGCCCCCCGCTTCGTTGCCCTTGCCGCTCAACAGGAGCAGCAACAAAACGACCTTATGGGCCCCTCTGGCCGTCCACAGCTTGCTCCAAACTTCATGTTTGGTATGCGCAGGCGCCCAAGCGCGGGTCCTGCCATAGGCGGCCCCATTAATGAGGAGGACGCTGAGTTCCAGTTTCCTCAACAGCAGGCCATCCCGAGTTTTCCCGCTGATCAGAGTGTCAGAAGAGGTGAAAGCGGGGAGATCAGGGGGATTATGGCAGAACAGGTTTGTTCGATTTCTATGACAAACCGATGTTGATGCTGATGCAATGTATGAAACAGATTGCAATTCAGAATGAAATAGAGAACCTACAACGCCAACAAGCCGCCCTCTACCAGCAGCAGCTTGCTTCCAATCAGATCCTTTCCTTCCAAACTCCTGGACTAGCTCCAAATCGTGCTGCTGCCCACAGACGCGTGCAGAGCACCGTCCCCATGAGTCCAGGTGGTCAACCAACTCTTATGAGTCAGCTTGGTCTGGGCAACGTAAGCCTCGGTCTTGATGGCCAGCCTCAGGGCGTGCCGCGTGGCCATGGGCGTAGGCACAGCGTCAATGTGGTCAACAAGTCGGCCAGCCAGTCCAGTGTTGGTGTCGGTCAGGATGGATATGAGGATGGGTTCACACCAACTGCACCGCTCGGTGGCCATTCCCGCCAGGTGTCAAGGGCTGATTCTGCTTGGCGTTTGAGTTGATTTCTCTTCTCGACATTATATATACTGACTTTCGTTCGTAACACTTCCAGATGGTGGCGGTGGTGTTCAACAGGGGAATACACTCACCACGGACCTTGCTCAAGCCCAAGCGCAATTGGCTAGCCTCCAACAGTTCCGTGCTGCCACTGGCGGTCATCACAAAATGCCCTCCTTTAGTTTTCCCAATATGCTTCCCAATATGATGGCCGCAAATATGATGGGCCTCGGTCTTGGGGGGATCAATCTACTTCAGCAGCAACAACAGCAATTCCAGTCGCAACTACAGCAACAATCGAGCCAACCACAGCGCAAGTCACTCTTTGCCCCCTATCTCCCACAAGCATCTTTGCCACCACTCCTCGCCACAGGAAAGCTTGTGGTTGGTATCCTGCGTGTGAACAAGCGCAACCGCTCGGATGCCTACGTGTCCACAGAAGTGCTGGATGCCGATATATACATCTGCGGATCGAAGGATCGCAACCGTGCTCTGGAGGGCGATATCGTCGCTGTTGAGCTACTGGATGTTGACGAGGTGTGGGGAACAAAGAAAGAAAAGGAGGAGAAGAAGCGCAAGAAGGAGGAGAATGCAGCGTATGAGGTCAAATCAGCAGCTGGCCGCAAGAATGACAAGAAAAAGGATGATGTAGAAGTTGAAGGGCAAGGTTTGATGCTCTTTGATGACGAAGAGTTAGTGTTCCACTTTTGCGTTGATTGTGCCCTCTTACGCATGCTTCATTAGGGTCACTGACGAAGTGAAGCCACAATTCGCTGGTCACGTCGTGGCCGTAGTGGAGCGTATGCCGGGCCAGCTTTTCTCTGGCACCCTTGGCTTGCTTCGACCATCCTCTGCAGCTACGAAGGAGAAGCAGGAAGCTGAAAGACGTGAACGCGAAGGTGACCGTGGTGATGAGCCGCGCCGTCCCATAGACCGTCCCAAGATTGTGTGGTTCAAGCCCACGGATAAGCGTGTCCCATTGATTGCCATTCCAACTGAGCAAGCACCGACGGACTTCGTGCAAAACTCCGAGGCGTATGCTAACAAGCTCTTCGTTGCCTGCATCAAGCGCCACGTGAGTCTCCCCATTTTTTCGACGCAAGGCGCTCGCACTAAGTTTTTTTTTCTTAGCCAATCAGCTCTCTCCATCCTTTTGGCACACTAGTTGAGGAACTGGGCCCCATCGGAGACATTGAGGTGGAGACAAGCGCGCTGTTGAAGGATAGCAACTTCCCGACGGAGGATTTCAGCGAGAGTGTGTTGAAATGTCTGCCTCCGATGCCTTGGACGTCAGTTCGTTCGTCCATCCGTTTTAATATAATCTGACTTTCATTTATTTTATAGCATACCGGATCATGAGTATGAAGTTCGAACTGACCTTCGCAAGGAACGCGTTTTCACCATTGATCCGGAAGGTGCAAAGGACCTTGACGACGCTCTGTCTATCAAGTCAAACGAAGACGGCACTTACGACGTTGGTATCCACATCGCTGATGTTTCGTTCCACGTTAGGCCGAACACTGCTCTGGACCGTGATGCCCGCAAACGTGCTACAAGTGTATATCTGGTCCAGCGCGTCGTACCTATGCTTCCACCTGCTTTGAGTGAAGAACTCTGCAGTCTGGCTCCGGGACAGGAGCGCCTTGCTTTCTCAGTTGTCCTAACCTTGACAAAGGAGGCGAAAGTTATCAAGAAGTGGTTTGGCAAGACGGTGATCAAGTCCGCTGCGAAGCTATCCTATGAAAGCGTTCAGGATGTGATGGACGGCAAGCCTCTAGGCGACATTTCCGTGGCCGCCGAACATGAAGTCTCCTCCATAGAAAACGATATCACGTTATTGCACGGGTTAGCGAAGGTACTTCGTGAACGCCGCTTCCAGAATGGCGCCCTCCGCCTCGAGTCGCCTCGAATCTCCTTCAAATTGAACGGTAAAGGGTTACCGGTTGACTGCTCACAGAGTGCGCACACAGAAGCAAATGCGGTGGTGGAAGAGGTATTAGTCGTCTGCATGGAATTTTTTATCGCCAAATGACTGTTTCTCTAGTTTATGTTGCTTACCAACATCGCGGTAGCCCAGCAAATCGCGGTCGCCCTTCCTGAGCAATCCCTCTTGCGCCGCCACGATCCACCTATTGAGCGTCGCCTTGTATGTCCAATAGCATCTCATGTGTTCCCCGGACTAACGAGGTGCCTATAGAACTCCCTTTCTGAAAGGGCCGAGCGTCTTGGTCACAAACTTGACGTCTCGTCTGCTGGTGCTCTCATGCGATCTTTCAATGTCATCGAGGATCCCACTGCACTCACCGTCTTACAACTACTCTCCTTTAAAGCGACCCATCGCGCAAAGTACTTTTGCGCTGGCATGCTCGACATAGCCAAATACGGTCATTACGCGTTGAACGTCCCACTCTACACTCACTTTACGTCGCCCATCCGTCGTTATGCAGACATTATGGTCCATCGGCAACTCGAGTCTGTTCTCCAAGGGTCCAGTGCGTGCCGATATTTTCTTTGACTGCTCGTCAAGTTTCCTCATTTTGTCCTCAGGTGATAAGTTTAACATGGACCGTGATGCCGTTGCCAAAGTGACTCAACAATGTAACATGTGCGTCTCATAATCATATTAATTGGTGCATTTCGCATCATTGATCTCATTAACAGCAAGAGGGATTCTGCCATCCTCGCGCGGGAGCAGTCGGCTCATCTATTCCTCTGCGTCCTTATTTCCGACCTAACTTCTCGTTATGGACCCGTTGTTCGTCAAGCCAAGGTCATTGGCGTCTTAGATGCTGCCTTCGATGTTCTTATCCCGGAGTTTGGCATCGAGAAGCGTGTCCATGTGGATCAGATGCCCATTGATGTAGGGTTCTCATGTCCTCTTCTGGCTTGCCTTACTCACGGTCTTTGGCGCCCATAGAACCATGTATACGATGAGCACTCTCATACTCTTCAGATTTATTGGTCCGACCGAGACGTCATTACCTGGCTCGCGGAGAATAGCGACGATGAACATCTTAAGAAAGTGAAAGAGAATGCAGAGCAGCATGCTGTGAAAATGGAAGTTGCTTCGCGGTCTGTTCATGACGAGAAGGCGCTTTTCGATGAAGACGACGGGGATGATGAAATTGTCCTCGGAAGGGACGAGGAGGATGAAGAGGAAGACGTAGAGTCGGTGCAACGGGAGATCAGCAAAGCGAAGATCACACCTGAGTTTGAGGGCTTGAGGACGACACCAGCCGGGCATAAGATCCAACAGATCAAGGAATTCATGACTGTCCCGGTTCGATCTCTCACTGGATCCTTATATTTCTCTTTCTTGCTGACCTCTCTTTCATAGGTCATTGTCACTGCCGATCTTACGAAGAGTCCTCCGGTTATCAAGGTCTACAGTGTGAATCCTTATGCCGAACAGAAGGAGCAGCAATCAAGGCAGTAGATCCACTTTTCCCATTTTGTCTTTGATTCGGATCTTTCTGTTTTGTACAGTAGTTCCCGGTCCTCTATTGGTGTCCTCTTTTCCGCGCGCTCCCACCCTCTGTTAACCATATGTCTCCCCCCTTTCGCTTTTCTTTGTCGGGTGTTCTGTTTCACGGTTGTACTTTACGCTCTATGTCCCTAGTATTCTTCTGGAGCTGTGGAGATATAGCTCGTTGTATCATCTCATACGTAATGGCTATCCGATGGGTTATTTTTCTTCTTGCGATGTGACATCAGAGTCCGAGTTGATAGTGAAAAAGAAGGTATGTGCATTTAATAAGCAAGATAGTGTACACAGTGCTTCTAACTATACATTGACACCAAAATAGTCGAGCAGTGGGGTCAGTAAGATACATCAACAGCACGAGAGGTAATTGTCGAGAAATGAGTGAGTGGACCCGATGTAAGAACCGAGAGACCAAAGGAACCCAACAAGCTAAACAACTAGGTAACAACTTTGAAGCACACGCGCATCTTTACATCCTAAAGAACAACTGTATAACACGCTTTATGTATAGAAAAAAAAATATAGAGGGAAGAAGGGTTGGAGGGGATTCATAACCAGTTATTAGATGCACGACCACGCAACGTGGGTGGCTTGACCTCGATCAATTCGGGACGCTCCCGGCTCTGGCTACCAAGCCGACGATGGAGGTGTGTAGAGGGCGCTGGGTGCGCAAGATCCTCCTTTTCTTTTGTCGAGACGACCCCCGCCCCAGCGGCTGAAGAGGCGTTGCGGGTGTGGCCACGGCTACGGCCACGCTGGCTACCTAGGCTCTGCGCAGAGCCGACCGAATCGCGACCCGTACTGGTGCTCCCTGCATCGGCGTCCTCACTGGCGTCGTCTTCGTCACGCTCTCGCAGCGTGTCCATGCTGCGTATCGAGGTGTTGCTCGGCCCTCGGGTATGTGCAAGGGGGTGTGAAGGGGTGCGAGCGTGTTGTTGTGGATGCGGTTGGGGGGCGGTTCGCCGCAGCTCCGCGGTGCAAAGCTGCACGAGCTCGGGGAGATCGAGATAAGCGGCTTCGTCGCGGAGCGCTAAGAGTGCTTCGAGGCGCGCGGGGGTTACTGTGTGCAGTTGGACTGGATGAGGGAGGGACGCGACGTGATCGACAGACGTGAGAGGGGAGCGAAGATAGGCCAGGATATGGTCATAGCTGCAGCTGCGTCAGAAATGTCGGAACAAAAAAAAGGGTGAGAAAAACCTACGAGGGGCTAGCGCGATCGAGGAAAATGTGGACGCTGTATGCAGATTGAGAGAGAAGTCCTGAGGAGGTAAGGTGGTTGTGGAAAATAGAGTTGAATGAACTGTTTTCTGCGGGAGAGCCCAATGAGGCGGCGTCAGGGTCCAACTCGTCATCTACGTCGGAAAAGATAGAGTTGAGATAGTTGGCAAGATGCGAGGGGCGCGAGGTGAGGGTGCCAAATGTGGTGCGGTGTGTCGCCGTGCAGGTCTCAAGGGTAACGAGCACCTTGGAAAAGTCTATCGCGTTGGGCGGAACGGGTGAAAGGAGAATGCACTCAAACGGAGGTGGGGAGGCTGGAGATGCGAGGTGGAGAGGGAGAGGTGGCACGGCTGGAAAGAGAGTTGACAAGGGGGGAGGGGGGAGCTTTTTCTGAGTCAACAGAACAGAGGCATCCGACGCGGCGGATGGAGGTGGTGTGGGACGAGCGGAACGCGTAGACTGAGCATCCTTCAAGGGAAGAGTAGGGGTGCTCTTGGACAATGGAAGAGATGAACGAGGAGGAGAATAAGCGGGTGGGCCGGAAGGTGTCTCGGACTGCCCTGCGCGGGTAGTAGTACGACCTTGTTCATCTTCCTCTTCGACTTCCTCGTCGTCTTCAACGTCCCGCTCTTGTGGCTCCTGGCCCTCTGCAATCTGCCTGCCGTCCTCTTCCTGGTCCGAGGGGCATTCTACGGTCACTCCAGAGCCAGCCAGAGCTTCCTGAGGAGTACGGACGATGGTGACGCTGGAACCAAAATTGGCGTGTCGAATAGTACCGATGCTAGATGATTTTGTGTGAGAGACGCGGGGAGGGTGAGTATTAGAGGTCCGAGAGCTCGTAGAGGATGAACGGGTAAGCCAAGACATAGGGCTAGGGATGGAGGGACGCCTTCCACGGTGAGACCTGACCGACATTGGAGACTGAGGAGACTGAGGAGACTGAGGGGATTGGGGAGGAGATTGGGGAGGGGGAAAGTCAGTGAGAAGAACAGGGTAAGAAATGGGGGGATGAGTGCTAGCGATCGGTCTGTGTGTGGCGAGCATGCTTTACGTGTGTTGTTCGCATGTTAACGTCGCCTTTGCCCGTCTTTTTAACAAAAGCAACAAAAGCATAGCGCTAACCGGCCCGTCATTCCCGTAACAATAAGGAATTACGGCATCGGTCTCACTCCCTCTAAAATGGACACTCACGCCCTCGTCTCCCTTATTCACTCCGCTTCTCCTTCGCTCGCTGCTTATCACTATCTTAGATCCACAAAGGCACCAGGTCCCCTCAGCCCTTCCCTGTCGCGGTGTTCCAGATGCGGTCTCCTCGACGGCTATTCCAAAACCCGCATCGTACGCTTGTCCCCGCCCCGTACTCGTAAAAGCAAAAGACAACAGCCCTCCATCCCGAGGTCACCGATGGCCCACTCCATAATGCAAACCTGTGCAACGTGTGACCATGTAAACAACACGCTCCTTCAACCCGTAGACCACAACTCCCCTTTCCACTGTGGCAATGTCATTAATCCACCACCATCAGCCCCACTACCTTCTTCTCCACTACCTTCCGAATCTGTCCCTAGCCCGGAAGTGCCCCCTTGCACACACGGCACGGATCAATCTGCCCCCTCCGATCCTCCCCCAGTTTCCTCACGCTTTCACTCTCCTCACCAATCCTCACCAACCCTACCGCCTAAGGCAAGTGCGCAGACCCAGCTCCCAACAAAGCCTAGAAAGTCACGGCCCAAGCACAAGGCAGGCTTGCAGGAGATGCTCGCTCGCAACAGAGAGAAGCAGCATGAGGCTGCGAATAGGGGCTCATCAGGACTTGCTGCCTTTTTACACAATCTCTAAATCCACGTTGTCGATTCTATGCCCTGCGAATCCTACCCCAATTGTGCTCGTTCGCATTACCCTGGTCATGTAAGTCATTCATTCAAGCTGCGACTGAGCCCTCTGCCCTATCTGTCACCATATGACCATCCTTCTCACCCGACTCGGGCTCCACCCGTCTCATCTCACCTCGCCCTGCGCGTGACTCCCGCGGGATGAACCGTCCCGGCCAAAACGGCACATAGACAGAGATTGCAATAAATAGCGGTAGCGTGTCCAACGCATAGAAAAGGGCTTCATTCTGCGCAATGGGGCCAAGGAAACCTTGTGAAAGCTCAATAACACGATAGAATGATCGGATCTACGATCGTTTTCTAGTCAGTTGCATGACCAAGCAATCAAACATGAGAGGCGCATAAGACACACAATAATACCGATGCAACTGACACCGAGTGCAGCAGCGAGCGTACGCCAGTCACTATACCACCAGTTCCCACGATGGAGCGTCCATGTATTGCGTTCGAATCTCCGCACACGATGCATGAAACGCAGGAAAATAGCCGTA
>QLPC01011767.1:0-11567 GCA_003314055.1 Lactifluus hygrophoroides | reverse complement strand
TGCAATTTTATCACGACTCACCAACAGCAGGACACCCAGGATTTTCAAACACTTTGGCCAGAGTACGTCGATCATTCTGGTGGCCAACCATGTACGACTACGTCAAAGCCTACGTGAAAGGATGCGCTCAGTGTCAAGCCAATAAAGTGAACACCCAACGACAAGCCGTACCTTTAAAACCAATCACCCCACAAAACGCCCTACCTTTTGAAACGATTGCTGTCGATTTTATCACCAAACTTCCCCCGTCAAACGGATACGACACCATACTCACCATCATGGACCACGACTGTACCAAGATGCATCTCTTCATACCCTGCAACAAAACTATTGATGGACCGGGAGTTGCAAAGTTATACCTCGATCACGTGTTCAAGTACTTCGGCATTCCCCGAAAAATTATCTCGGACCGAGATCCCCGCTTCATATCAAGCTTCATGACCAATCTATGCAAGCGATTCGACATAAAACAAAATGTCAGCACAGCTTATCACCCAAGGACAGACGGCCAATCAGAAAGGACGAACCAAATGCTAGAGCAGTACCTGCGGTTCTTCACGGGGCAAAGGCAAGACGATTGGGCAACATGGCTCCCCTACGCGCAGTTCGCCTTAAATAACTGGCCCAACGCCACTACACGGAAAGCTCCGGCGGAGTTATTACTCGGATACTTCCCAAGGGAACACTGGATACCGACTCGAACGGAGAATCCCGCCGTTGAAGAACGAATCACAAAGCTAGCGTCACTTCGAACTGACGCCCTACAAGCCATCAGAAATTCCCAAGCATTATTAGCCACCAACCCCAAAACGTTCACTCCATTTAACGAAGGAGACCTGGTATGGCTCGAAGGCACAAACCTTCGGATCAACCAACCGTCAGCAAAATTAGCACCACGGAGACACGGACCGTTCAAGATAAGCAAGAAACTGTCAGATGTGACGTACCAAGTGGAGTTGCCCAAACACTGGAAAATCCATAACGTATTCCACATTACCTTACTCACCGGCTATAAGGAAACTCCGGAACACGGTACAAACTATAAGCGACCACCCCCAGAACTAATAGAAGGAGAAGAAGAGTATGAAGTCGAGAAGATTCTAGACTCTCGGAGATTTGGAAGGTCACGAAAACTCCAGTACTTAGTCAAATGGCTCGGATATCCGGATGCGGACACCGAATGGATAAGCAAGAATGACATCCACGCGCCTGAACTAATAGCAAACTACCACAAACAACAACCAACAGCACCACGCTAGGAATACATATATATATGATACTTACTTACGACAAAACCCCAGTCCCTCCAACACTACAACCATGTCAAACATCAACATCCCTTTTATCTCTTCTCTCAACACCATCGAAATCGACAACGCCTACACCACCTTCACCGAAACCAACCTCATCCCACTCCCATCGCCCACTATCTCTGAAGAAGCCGCCGTTGGAGTTATGACCAACACCGAGGAACTCGCCCAACTCTACACAGTCCCTACTCCGCCCCTGTCACATCCTGCGACCCCACACCCATCAGCAGGCAACACACCCGCTCACTCACCCATAGTATTCGCCACACCATGACAAACCCCATCTCCTCCTCCTTCCCCCGCTTCCGACCGATCAACTTATTCCTTCATTGCCTCCCTCGTGGCAGCCCAAGCTGCCATTGAAACCATCGTCGCCACATCCTCCTCCCTCTTCCACACCGTGGAAAACAGCGAACCCCAAACTGTCATCGAAACCCTACAAACCATCGAAGAAAACATCTACCTATCCGAAGGGCAACAACAGGCAGTCACCACCCCACCCCTCCAACAAGAAAGAGAACACGCACAACCCATACGACCCAACGATAAACCCCCCGTGACCGTCATCGACCTCGTAGACGATGAAGACGAAGAGGGCGAAATACCCTACGCCCCACGATCCCCATCACCAGAACCCGACCCCCTCCAAGGATGGACCATCAACGAACCAACCAGCAAGTCCTACTTGGACATCAAAATACCATCCACCCGCCCCAATGGCGACCGAGATCACCCCAAAGTCGCCAAATATATCCATTACCAAGACCCCAAAGAGCCCAAGATTGCCATGACTATGGGCCCCACCGATCCTATATACGCTGACACACTCCGTCTTCCCCGATTCCCCAACCATCACTACCCCCTCCGCATCGACAATGAGATGTTGGAGAAGCTTCGGTTCGGATCCCTTTACAAACAAGACGTCGACGATGCTGTAGAAGACATCGGCGACCTCCGACTACGAGCCGAAATAGACCGACTCCGCCACCGATCGGTCGACAAATCACGATGCCTCATGGAGGCATGAGCCCTAGAAGTAGCCGCGGTACGCCACCGCAAGGAAATGGAAGCAGCGGCATACCGCATCCAACACTTGGGATTGTACGACCGAGTCAAGGCCTACCTCCCCAAGCCTACCCTACCCCGACACCTACCATATCACCCATACCATCACCGAAGCATCAACACACCGGCGTTCTTCCCTACCATTATGGGCGAACCGTCCACCCACGCCGCTCAAAACCAAGCTAGCGGTTCCAAAACCAAAAGATGCACCATATGCCACAAACTCGGGCATACGAACCAACACTGTCCCAAAGCCAAGTGGTGTGGATTATGCGAATCCTACGGACACACCATGAAGAATTGTGTCGATCCCCACTATCGCTGCGAAGACAGCCATTGTCGCCTTAGCAACCACCCGTTATTCCCCACATGCAACGGCAAAGCGGTGGGAAAGAAGTTCGAAGACACCACGGAGGACCTCGACTACGTGGAGGGATACAACGTGAGTTTCTAAATGACTGGAAGTCATCCCCAAAGAAGGGGATAATGTTACGCCTCAGATTATGGACTGGTTATTTCTTACTCCTTTACGTCATACCCCCTTCATCCCGTCTCCCTTACTCACTTGCTTGACGTAAACCCCTCCCCTTGCTTACCAACCTTGTACATCACTAAGCACGATTACTCATCGTTACTCAGATACTTACTAAGTCGCTGACTGATGATTACTCATAGCTTACTTCTTGATATGACTCAGTGTCACTATGTACTATATAAGTAGCCACTTGTAGGATACTTGTTCTCCAGTTCAGTCCTCTTCAATAACAGGGACTTGTCTCAACTCTATTCCCCTTTTCTCTTGAGTCCGCTCTTGAGACGTTTCCCCTTTGAACTTGTGAACCACCCGTACTCCCCTCTCTTGACACAGAGGGACCCCTTTTGCATCTGCCTCTTAGTCAAAAGTCACGAGGCCCAGTCCCAGCCTAACATGTAGCCTCTTTTCCACCTTCATCCAACTAGCAACAGGACATGCCTTCACAGCATCGTACTCGGACCTCTTCAGGCTGTCGGCAGAAGATGAAACTTCCTGCCCCTGTATCCCCTCACCACCACCACGCTCTCCTGACACTGAAACATCAGTTGAATATCATCCGCCATACCAATACACCCTCAAACACGTCCTCTTTGACTGCCCCCTCTATGAAAGTCAACAAACACGCTTTCTTATGGGCATCACCCACCCCAATCTCTTATTTCATACAGCAGATGGTGCTAGACGCCTCTGCTCGTTCCTCACACACACCCAGGCCTTCGGACGGCCTTTGGAGAAGGACTCTCTCCTTCTCCCCATCCCTGACACCACCACACCACCACACCACCTCCCCCTACATACCCCCTTCCCCCCCTCTTCCAGGGCCTGACCCGCCCTGAAGGACCTCTGGACCACCCTGCCTTTCAGGGCATGGCACTACTATACCCTCCCTTGTCACCTGACCCGTTCCCCTGACACCCATATTTACGTATATAACCTTCTCATGTTTAGTATTCTCTTGTAGTATACATGTCGCCTAGCCATTATGCTGAGACAATAAACTGATTCAAAAAAAAAAAAAAAAAAAAAAAAAAAGACTAGTGGGCGGGAGACACCAACCTTTGACGTGACACATGGTGTGGGGGTGACGACAGGCGTCATCGTAATGGCCGTCCTCCTTGCACCATCGGCATTGATGGATCTTCCCGCAGGTCCAGGTGGGGCACCCTTTCTTCCCACAGATGTGGCAGCATCGGTTTGTGTAGTTGGGGATCCCCATGTTGGGGTCATTGTGATGAACAGCAGTGATAAAAAGAGTTTGTAGCGCAGCACACAGCTGAGAGTGTAGAGAACAGAGATGTGTATTACTCTGTAGGAGATGGGGTTCGTCCTACTCCCATAGGAGGCATTATATACTTTTAGGTGTATGTATGTACATATTGTGCTAAACAGTGAGTTTAGGTGTCCACAATATCGCGTTTACATTGACGCGAGATAGAAAAAGTACATAGAACATACACATACCAAAAGTCCGTGTCACAGGACACTTGAAACATACAGTGAGGGCTTCTAGGGAGCCTAAGAGAGTGTTTACGATCCTTTAGATCGTTCCTATGGATGAAACAGTTCTTGATCTATGTAAATGATCATACAGTAGGTAGGTATCCTGCAGTACTTAATATCGTGTTAATAGATCTGAAACATAAGTGATCACAATGATCGTACTACTTCTACAAAGTCTATTCTTTTCCATACAGTAATTGAGATCGTTAGCAGTCCCAATATGGAAGTCCAATTGTCTTGGAGCACTTAGGGTGCTCCGTCTATAGTAAGTGAACCGGGTACTCCGGTTCCTAGGATCTAGCCGGTCCGAGCGTTAGAGACTTACCTACAAGTCGCGTCGTCCGCATTAGGGAGGTAGCCGGGCTGGGCCAAGCCGGTATATCTGCGTCTGTCTCAACATGTTGAAGGCCTGTCAAGCGTGCCAGAGTCAGCGCCAGGGGTACTCCACACTCAGGTGCACTTCGTACTGGATCTTTGGGAGTAATCGCTTGTAGGCATTGGCACGGACGAGCTGGCTGAGGCTATTGTTCATCGTTGCTAAGTCCACATGATACTTGACCAAGCCTTGGGCCAGCTGCTCCACCGACTGCTTGACAATGTACTGTGTCTCACGGAGTCGTACTACTTCCACAGCCAGGGATGGGTCATTTTCGAGCTCGAGGGCTTGGTCCACTAGGAAGGTGAAGGGCTGGTTGGCCTGGAATGTCACCTCCTGATTATGTGTCATAGTTGGATGGGGGTAGGGCTGTGTGCAGGCTCTGAGTGATTTAGTGTAAACCCTCTCGCCTCGTCGTTGGGTGGCATGAATCATGGGGAAGGGCCTAGTGTCGAGTTGGTACTGGATGAGGGGGGCGGTGATGATGGCACCCTCGTCGTCTGGAATAAAAAACAGGTAGAGGGCACCTTGTCCTTCCGCATAGTTGATCTGCCAGCCATTGTTGGCCTCTTCTTCTTCCTGAGCCGCTGGGGTCGTCAATTCTATGGTGGACATGACGGTTGACATGGGAGAGGAAGTCGGAGATGGAGGAAGGGGGAGGTTGGCCGCTTTGTTACCATTCGGCCAAGTGTAGTCAGTCTCACTACCCGGGTAGCAGGGAAGGGAGGAGTGGAGGGGATAGGAAAGCACATGGGTGTTTACCACGTTTTCATTTTCATCGAGGAGGGGGACTGCTTCTCATGGGGGAATGGGGATGTAAGTCAGATTGGGGATAATGAGGGATCCTTCGGCTTGTTCAGCCAAGTGTTCCATCAGGAGGCGTGCGGCTTCTTCGAGGCGCTGGAGCGATCCTGGTGTCGGGGGGTGGTTGCAGTGATTACGGATAGTGTTGGGTAGGTCCCAACCATGCGCATCTGCATTGATGGCGATCATGGCGGCATGTTTGGCGGCATCCGTGAGGTTCTGTCAGTAGGACCAGCGTGCTACTTGAGTGTTGATGTTGAAGGGTGTCGTGGATGGAGAGGTTGGTTGCGACATGTTTTAAGAAGAAGAGGTCAAAGAGGATTGAAGTTCTGCGATGGGGACTTGTATCTTGACTGGGTTGTACTTTTATACTCCTGTTCATCCACCCATAGGGGAATGTCTGTAATAGGCTTTAATAAGCTCAGGTGTGTGCATGTCCTTGTGATCCACCCATGAGTTATCCAAGTTAGGATATCCTTTCCAATGGACAAGGTATTGGAGCTTCTTGCCTCGCCCAAACCTCCTGGCATTGATGATCGAGTCAATTTCGTACTCCTCTTCTCCTTTGACTTCTGGTGGTGGCCTTTTGAAGTTAGGGCCATGCGCTGTCATCTCGATAAAGGGGGAGAGGAGATTGATATGGAACATGTTGTGTATCTTCATCGATGGGGGGAGATCTAGCCGGTAGGCAACGCTGGACACTTTTTGTGTTACCTTGAAGGGTCCTACTCGTTTTGGGGACAGTTTCTTGGGCATTCTGCATCGGAGATTGGTTGCTTCTAGCCACACCTCGTCACCTTCATGGAACTCTCTCAGCTGCTTGCCTCGTGATCGGTGTGCGTGTTCTAGGCGTTTCTGTGCATCATCTTGTGCTTCCCTTATTTGTTCCATTCGTTCCTTCGCAGTGGGGACTTGGTCACTGATCTTCTCGATATGTACTTGGGGGTTGAAGCCCATGAGGAGTTCATGCGGTGTGGCGTTCGTGACGTCATGCCTCCAGGAGTTGTGTGCAAACTCGGCTATTGGGAGCATCTGAGCCCAGATCGTGGGCTGTGTCGTGGTCCAGGGTCGAAGGTACTGTTCTAGCCAAGCGTTCATGCATTCTGTCTGCCCGTCAGTTCTGGGGTGGAAGGCTGTAGACAGGTTCTGTTGGATCCCTAGTCCTTTTGCCATCTCTCTCGAGAATCCTGACATAAATCGTGGGTCACAATTGGAAATGATTCTTTTTGGCATGCCGAACCAGGGGACAATATTTTGTAGGTATAGTTTGGCTACCCCTGGTCCATCGATTTCTTTTGTGCACGAGAGGAACCGTGCTGCTTTTGAGCACCCTTGGTCGACTATGGTTAGTATGGCATTGAATCCATTGATCGAAGGTAGGTCAGTGATAAGGTCCATCGATATGGACTGGAAGGGGCCAGCAGTGACGTCAGTGTCGAATCTCTGGAGGGGTGCTTTGGGTATAGGACGTGTCTTGGATTCTTGGCATATGGTGCATCCCTTGATGTATTGTTCTGTAAAGTCTCGGAGCCTGGGCCCTTCATAGTGTCGTCGTACCAGGTCCCAGGTGTTGGCGATGCCCAGGTGACCTCCTGGGGGTGTGTCATGTATCTGTTGTAATAGGGCTCGTCGTTTGGACGGGTCATTGGGTACGTAGGTCTTGGCAAGTAGGGAGCGAAGGGGGGTGGCAGGTGTAGAGAAAAGAGAGGGGGGGAGCAGGATACGGGGTTCTTCATTCTCTATCACCCCCTTGTTAAGGTCCAAACGATGGGAGAGGATGTCAGGGAGAGTATTGGTGTGACCGGGGATATGTGAGATCTTGAAATTGAAGTCCTGAAGGAAGGTGAACCAGCGGGCTTGACGGCTGGTTACCTTCTGAGGAACTTTGAAATATTCTAGGTTCTTGTGGTCTGTTCGGACGTCCACTGGGTGGCAGGCTCCTAGGAAGAGAGCTCTTCCCTGTTTGAAGCCAAAGACTATGGTGAGGAGTTCAAGATCGTGAATGTTGTACTGGTGTTCCGCTTCAACGAGGCTGCGGGAGTAGAATGCAATGGGGTGTAACCCATTGTCAAATTCTTGTCCGATGACTGCCACAATTGCATAGCCGGAGGCATCGGTCTCGAGGATAAATGGTTTGCCCCAGTCGGGCATTCGCAGGACTGGATAGGTTGTGCAGGCTTCTTTCAGGGCATCAAAGGCATCTTGTTGGGGCTGGCCCCAATGCCATTGATGTCCCTTTCTTGTCATGTTGTTAAGTGGTTGTGCCAGGTCAGAGTACTTCGAGATGAAGGCACAGTAGAAATTGCAGAAGCCTAGGAAGCCTCGTAATTCTTTGAGGGTAGTTGGTTCAGCCCAGTTGCGCACTCCTTCAACTTTGATAGGGTCCATCTTGATGCATCCTCCGCCTATGATCATACCAAGGTATTCGATCTCTTGTTGGCTAAAGGAGCATTTTTCTGGTTTCAAATAGAGGTCGTGATCCTGTAGCTTTTGCAACACCTTGGTGACTTTGCTTTCGTGTTCTCTGGTATCGTTCTTCGTGGCAATGACCATATCATCCATATAGATCTTGAGCCATCCTTGGGCGATTTCTTCTTGGAAGATGTCGTCCATCATCGTCTGGAAGGTTGCAGGTGAATTAGTTAAACCGAAAAACATTATGGTCGGTTCGAAGAGTCCTTCGCTCGTCTTGAATGCAGCCTTCCACTCATCTCCTTCTTGGATACGAATGTTGTTGTAGCTCCATCGGACATCAAACTTGGTGAACAGTTCTTTGCCCGATAGTTCTTGGACAAGGTCGGTGATGAGTGGGAGGGGGTATTTGTTGGGGACTGTCCACTTATTTAGTGGTCGATAGTCCTGGACTGGTCTATATTTGCCGTCCTTCTTTTTTACAAAGAAGAAGCCTGCTGCATATGGTGACTTGGACCGACAGATTCTTTTCAATTGGTGGTTGGAGGCGAGGAACTCTTTCTGTGCCTCAAGTTCCTTAGGAGACAGGGGGTAAATACAACAGTTGAGGGATGAGGGGGCCTCAGGTTTGAGTTCGATAGCATGGTCCCATCGTCTCTTCCCAGGGAATCGTTCGGATGCCTCTTCCTCGAATACCTTGCCGTAGGGGTGATACACTTTGGGGACCAATTTGGTCCAGTGTCGTTTTGTCTTGTCGGTTGCTTTTTCGGCCAATTGTTGGGCGACAGTAGTGGTATGTTTGATTGGGAGGTAGAACAGTTGTTCGTCTTGGAATACCTTGATTTTCACCGGGAGTCGTAGTAGGTCTTGATGCATCCACACTGGGCCACCGATGCATCCTTTTTCCCAGTTGATTTGTGGTTGTGCACTTTCACCAAAGGGGTATCCTAGGATGAAGTTATCCTCTCCTATGTCAGCAACGAGAAAGACGTGTTTTTGGGTTTGTCCTTGGTGCGTGAGTGTGATCACAGCTCCTTCCATTATCGTTCCTGCTGCATTGATCGTCCCATCAACGTTGGTTACCCTCCTTTGTTGGGATAGTTTTCATGGCATTATGTTATACGCTTCAAGGGTTCTTGGGTGAATGAAGTTTTCTGTCGTGCCGGTGTCAAACAGTGCGGTCGTCATAGCTCGTTCGTCTCCAACATAGCATATTAAATCCATATTGATCGATTCTTTGAAACATATACCATGTTAGAACTACACGCCCAAATGAGAGCTATAGCACTCAGGTGCTCTGAAAACCCATATCTTCATTCTGTGCCCTCATACACTTGATAAACTCTTCTCTGTCTTCTTCTGACAGAGCCAGGAGGGTGGAGGCTAAACCCTGTATGCTTTGAGGTGGCGTGGGAATTTTCTGGGGAGCTTCGGACGCGTCTGGGGTGGCGTGGGAATCAGCTGTTAGGCTGGAGGGGCCTTTCTTGTAACACTGGTCTATGATGTCGGATAGAGGATAATGGGGAAGGTCTTCGTGGCTGATGACGCGGTCTTGACTTAGTTAGGGAAGCGGGTCCCCTAGTAGTAAGATGCAAGACAAGTCTCCTAGTTGCACAAGAGGACTCGAATGGAGTCCTATCTAACTAATGGTACAGTTTATATACTAAGCTATGAGTGTTATCATAAGTGATCTGAGTCATGAATCGGTAAGCATGAGTAAGAGTATCAGTCATCAGTCTCAGTAAGCATCAGTCATCAAGAAGTATCAGTCAGCAATGGAAGTAACCTGTGTCAAAGGTTATGAGTCACGGTTCTAAGTATAGTACAGTATCGGTCATCAGTCATGAGTCATCGGAGATATACCAGTCAACAGTATGAGTCAAGAGTCTCGATCAGTCACGTGGTTGGGCACGTGATCGTGGGAGTTGTCAGGTGAGGGTTACACGTGTGTTATGTCACGTGGTCATGGGAGAAGTCATGTGAGTTATGTCACATGTTCGTGGGATAGGTCAGGTGTTGGGCCGATATGCCCGAGGTTCAGGGTTCGATGCTAGGGGTGGGCGAGAGTGTTTGATAGAGCGTGATTCAGTCGTAACAGCGGAGGCAAACGACCATGCCAGGAGGATGTTCCTGGCCCGCCTCGACGCCGCGGGACGCCCTACCAAACCACGCAAAGAACAGCTATGGGAGATACAGACAGTAAGCGACCCTTCTTCCTCCTCCCCCACATCGAGCAGGTCCCTCCACTCTTACCGAAGCGACTCGGAGCGTCGCACCTAAGAAGGGGGTAATGTCACGGTATCTCGACATTCTATGGACTATTCTTTTCTTCCCAGACACGTTGTAACCCTTGCATCCGGAGGGCTTCTCTTTACGACACATGCCGATGGACTTCTGACCCCATTCCCCTATTGTTACGGGCGCCCAGAGAGAAGGGGGCGCGGGAATCAGTTTCCACTTCGGTGGACGGACCCTTATAGTAGTCGTCTATTGTAGGAATAGCCAAGGGACGCCTGTTTAGGCGTCCCCATTATGCAATTGCCACAATCCTTGTGGCACCACTCTATTCTATAACCGGCCAGGACTCCTTGAGAGGCCCTTAATAAGGGCCCCACTCCTGGCATCACTTTATTCCATCTCCATTACACTGCAAACGGCCAGGACTCCTTGAGAGGCCCTTAGTAAAGGCCCCTCCATTCCCTGGCACTTCTTTATTCCTTGCGCTTACTGATCTCCATAACATGATGACTGATCTTGCTTACTGATCAGTAGGTAGCCATGTATTTAAGACGAACTCAAGCAAGGCATTAGGCCCAGCTTTGAGTTCTAACTAGTTCCTTGAATCACACTCTTGTCTCATCTCTTGAGTGCGCTCTCAGCTCATCTTATCAGATCATCTTCATCTTATCTTATCTACTCGAGAAGCGTTTAAGCCTTTGGCTTAACACCCTTCACTCTACCATCATCTGACTATATAGATAAGCGCTTGCTTATCTATCTTATCTTATCTCTTGTCACACAGAGGGGTCACGTGATTAGTCATCTGACTTATCGTCACACTAGACTCCCACGGTCACGTGATTAGGAAGTAGCTGATCACCCGTATCGTTATCAGCAACTTCCTCACCGCTTGATCTCGAGCTAATCTAAGCGCCGGCCCGTGTGAGCCGTAACACCTATGGTACTTACTATATGGACTTCTCATCGCTCAGTAAGGGCTCTAGGCCCTCTATCTTTGTACCCCATACTCAGGACTATGATGCGTACCTACGACTCATGACTCGAAGGCCATATGGGCCTCTGTACTATACCAGATACGGATGTCTGACTCGACTCGAACCTGGATCATGGGACAGGCCTAGGGAAGCCAGTGGAACATGCTGGAAGGGCCTTAAGAGCGCCAGTGGATGCACTGTAGGACTACTTAAGGACTTGTGATGTCTCTAGGTAGCCTTAGGTCTGTTCTCCTCGTGGATATACTTTCTAAGTCATCCCTCTCATCGTGTGAACCCTTGTTCCTCAAGCTTATTGCTTGACCTCGCTTGGAACAGACCAGACAAGTCAG
>QLPC01011766.1:0-14968 GCA_003314055.1 Lactifluus hygrophoroides | reverse complement strand
TTCTTGGTCCCATCTACGTTTTTGACTGGTTTTGGAAGAGGGAGTCGAAGGGGTTTGAATCCGAGTCGTTTTACTGTTCGGTGGTCTATAAAATTTGCAGTTGCTCCTGAATCTAGGAGAGTTTCTTCTTCGGCCATCAAGCATGCTGATTATAGAGAAGTTGATACTTTCATTGAATTTCGTCTCAATACAAATACAGCATTTACTCGAAGCGCTCGCACCCAGGCCGTTAGGTTTGAGCTTCCTAAAAACCCCCTTGAGCAAAGGCTTGTGCCAAAAACTCTTCCTTCTCTTCGTTCGACATGTTATTAATCATACCAATGATTTCCGATGGTCCCAAGACCACCGTTTCCTCATTACTCTGGACTTCTTCCTCTTCTCCTTCTTGTTCGTCTGCTTCTTCTATTTTGGCGGTTCTGATGGTTGCTGGTTTGGTGTATGGTTTCTTTGGTTTGGTAGGGCAGTTTTGGGAGACGTGTCCTTTCTTTGCGCAGCGGAAACATTCTCCCGCTTTGAATCTTCGTTCCTTTTCTTCGTCTGTGAGAGCGGCATTGATTCGGTCAACATCCATGGGGACGACTTGGTTGCTGTGGCGTTTTTGATTTCCTTGGCGTCCTTGTAGTCCTAGATTTTGACGCCATTGGTTTTCGGTCTTTCCTTGGAAGGTTTTTCCCTTTGGGGACCACTTTCTTTTCCACTCGGGGCGTAACGCCCTTAGGCGATGCCATACATTGTTCTGGTTTTGTACGGCCGTGATCCACGTGTTCCAATTGGTGGGTGCGTCCATGGTGACGACATGCTGCACCATTGACCATGGGAGTCTGTTTATGAATAGATCCAGGGTTCCTTGTTCGTTTAAGCCGTATCCTGCATCGGGTGCCAAGGTTTTGAACTTTGATATATATTTGTCCAACTTCCCTGATTCCATGTGGAGGTCGTGGAGTTGTTCGGTGGCAAATTGTCTTGCTCCCGTGTCGGTGAAGGTCATTGTGAATTTTTGGAGGAATTCGGTCCACCAAGCGACATCATCGACAGGTCTTTGAACGCGTCCCGTTGTTGGATCGTCTGGCGCGGTGAGAGTGTCGATCCAATCATAAATTTCTTGAGTGAAGGCTTCAACTGCCTTTCCTTTCATGTACGTGAGTGCATAGAGGATTCGTTGGAGGGGGGTGCTGGCTATGTAGTTTCCTGTATTCAGGGCGAAGAGGAGTTTTATTTCCCTGATGAATGCTAGGGAATTCTTTCAATTTCCATCGAAGGTAGTGGGGGCGGCTCCGATGAGTGGTCCCGTTCTAAAAGGGGCCGGATTTTGGTTACCCTGTCCTCCTTGTTGCTGCTGTTGTTGTTGCACTTGTTGTTGATGCTGTTGCTGGACATTCTGCTATTGTTGCAGCTGGGCCGCTGCTGCATTTGCGGCTGCTTGTGCTTGTGCCAAATTTTGGGCGGCTAGGTTCTGTACTCCTTGGGCTACTACTTGTGCCATGACTGTCTCGATGTTTTGTTGGGGTGTCTGGGTTCCTGTTGGTATTTGTTCGATGAGGACGTCTGGGGGTAATGGGATCTGGGTCAGTTCTGGTAGTGGGTCGTGGTACTCGAGGGGTTCTTCTGGTGCGTCAACTGCGATAGGTTCTGCTTCCTCAGTTGTGTCGGATGCGAGTTCTTCTCCTTCGGAGATGTGTCCTAGTTCTAATTCTTGTTCGTGTTCTCTGGTGAATACCAGTCGTTCGGATGTGCAAAGGGATCCGTTGATGAAATAGAGTGGGTACCACTTGTGGTCTGAGTATTCGACGGGTAGAGCTTTTTGTCCGGGTGGAAAGATCCAATATCCCCAACCCTGATTGTCTTGTCTCCAAAAGACGTTTGGTCCTCGAAAGGTGTGATTGAGGTCGTTCTTTGTTCTTCTTTTTACGTTGAAGAAATCTTCAGGGTATTGTGGCCCGTCAGGTACGTCAAATTGCCCTGGTACACTGGGTAATCGTTGTCTTCCTTTTCCTTTGGTGCGACTGCTGCTTGCTTCTGCCAGGTTGGAGATTAGTCCTTATGTTAGGGTAGGACGTTCCCTTCGGTATGACTTGTACATCTTGGGTTGACAGAGGCAAGTTATCGTTCGATGCTCAAGTTAAGAGCAGAGTTCGGGTGGTTCACAAGTAAAGAGGGGGACTGGAATGCAGGCACCCAGTGTAGGAGTTCGGTGTCAAGTCCTGTTTATTGAGAAGGACTAATCTGCAGTACAGGGTAGTATCCTACAGGTTTATATAGCTAATGGTACAATGAAGTCATCGGAACGTAGTGGAGTCAATGATGTCATACGTGAGGCTCCTTAGTAAGTGGTGAATCATAGTGGAGTAAGTAGCCGTCATAGTGGAGTACCATGACGTCGTGATGAGGTGGAAGGCTGTGCGGCAAGTGTGGCAGTCATGGGGTCAAATGGAAGAGGAAGGTGCACAGTCAGAAGAAAGAAAAATGAGTCCAGGTTCGTATTGTAACAAAATGTCCAGGGACAACAGGGCACTGCGCCACCCAGAAACGGGCGCATGGAAGGCGCCCCACTGCCACCCTTCGAAGGAGAATGCCCCTTAGCCGATGCATGGATGGAAGCACTCGTCCTCTATCAATTTACCAATGAAGATACCCCTGTCATGCGAGACCCCTACAGGAAGGTCGTGCATGCCCTCACCTACATCCAAGGACAGGCAACCGCAGAGTGGAAGCACCAGAAGATCAAATGGATCTCAGTCAGACCAGTCCCGACCCCTCCTCACGTCAATGTATGGGATGAGTTCAGATCCAACTTCAAACAGGACTGGATGGATGTCAATGCTGCCACTAATGCAGCCACCGCACTTCAGAAGCTCAAGATGCAGGGTCAAGATATTGACCACTACATCAGTACCTTTGCTGCATTGGCAAGGAAGGCCAATTACCCTTTGGATAACGAGGCAGTGCATGACATCTTCAAAAGAGGGCTTACTTGGGCCTTACACCACAAAATCAGTCTCTCAGACACGAATGTGCACACTTGGGAAGAGATATGCACATTGGCACAGAACAAACAAGCTAAACTCTCGGAACTAGAGCCTTACCATCCTCAGAGAAACTTCTTTAAACGAGGGAACCAAAGGGGAGGACCGCCCAGGCCGTTCTTCCAGAATCAAGGAAACCGACAGTATAGGACACCCACCAACCACCCAGATGCCATGCAAGTGGACGCCCTTCATGGCATCACCGAAGCCGATGCTCAGAAGCTCAAGGCAGAAGGAAGATGTTTCCTGTGCAAAAAACAGGGACACATTAAGTGAAACTGCCCCTCATTCAAAGGACCACACCCCAAAAATATACAGGCATCAAAAATGGATGCCAGTGACACTACTAGTGACACCAGAAGTTCCACCACTTCATCCACTCTCTCCACCGACCAAGTCTTTGAATACTTACGTTCCTGCGACTTGGCGACTTACGAAGAACTGCAGAAGAGGTAGGGAATATCACGGGTGCAGGTAAACCCGCGGTTTTTCAGGCACGGGTTTGACGGGTACGGGTACAGGTCCAGAAATTCCAGACCCGAGTCACACCGTGACCCGTCACCACGGTTTTACGGGTTTTCACAGGTATACCTTTCTTCGCGGAAATTGGCCGGTCCGGTCCAGTCCGGACTCCTGCCTTATTAGGACGCTCAGAAACTTAGACTCTACCGTGGTGATTTCGATCGGATGAAGCCGAAAATCAAAGTGGAGTAAGTTCCACTTTCTTTCTTTTTACTTTTCTTTTCCACTTTCTCACAGCACTGCCACTGCCGCCACCTTCTACTGTGACACCACAACACGACAGTGACAACGACAACACGACAAGGACGATGACAAAGTGACGACGTGACACGACAAAGCAATGACGACACAACGCGACAACGACAATGACAACGACTACGACTACGACTACGATGACGACTACGACGACAACACAATGACTGCGCGACGACAATGGCGCAATGACGGTGTGACGACGCAACGATGCTGTTAGGGTAGGACGTTCCCTTCTGTACAACTTGTACTTCTGGTGTTGACAGAGGCAAGGTATCGTTCAGTGCTCAAGTTAAGAGCAAGAGTTCGGGTGGTTCACAAGGTAAGAGGGAGGGACTGGAATGCAGGCACCCAGTAAAGGAGTTCGAGTTACAAGTCCTGTTTATTGAGAAGGACTAATCTGCAGTACAAGATGGTCTACCGCAGGTCTTATATAGCTACAAGTACAATGAAGTCATCGGGGCGTAGTGGAGTCAAATGAGGTCATCATGGGGCCTCTTAGTAAGTAGCGAGTCATAGTGGAGTCAGTGATGTCAGAATGATGAGGAAGGCTGTGCGTCAAGTGGGTACGTCATAGGTCAGATGGGTGGGAGGGTGCACAGTCAGGAAAGAAAAGATAAGTCCAAAAAAAGTCGTATCGTAACAGATGTGACAACGACGGTGGCGGCGGGTTTTGTATTTTACTACAGTAGTGTACATCTTTTTTTGTATTCACACAGCAAGATATGATTATATTTTACTGTTTGCACAAATGAGAAAACGAGTAGATAGATAATTATACTGTGATACTGCGGTGTCTAAGCCAAACCCCGGGTTTGACCCACAACCCGTGTACACCACACTCGTGCAGGTACGGTGTGATGGGTGACGGGTACAGTGTGACAAAAAGTCACCCGAGGGTTACCCGTGATAGGCCCTAAGAAGAGGTGGGAGAGTGCTGAGGGAGGACAGGATTTTCAGAAGGCTTGAATAAGAAGGCCTTTTTTTTTTTGAATCAAGTTTATTTGGTCCATGTAACCGTGGACATCAGACCACCTATGCTAACTGTCTTCGATATGTACATACTACGTATCTACCCATCTCAAGTGCCAGGGAATATGGAAAGGAAAAGGTGACTGCTGTTATGGTGCTACTTAGAACGTAAGGGAAATCAAATAAATAACGCGCCCATTCAGGGCCTGTATCTGTTGAGGGACCCATGTATGATCCTGTATGTGCGATTCCTGGTAGCAGAAGGGGTGGGAAGTTGCCTTACCTGGTTCTCACGGGGGGTCTGGTCTTGGCATAGGTTGCAGTGGACGGTAGTGTGCTTGGGTGTTCTGGAGGAAGTTGGCGAGGTTCTCCCCACCTTCCTGCGTGTAAAAAAGGTGATGCAGCGCCTTGTGGCCCTCTTGATATGGTATCCACTTCTCCCTTTGATCCAGGAGAAGTGGGCAGTGGAGGATGGTATGTAGCGGGTTATATGGGTATGGTCTCGCGCTTTCTTCTGCCTCGTAGCAGGGGCATGTGTTGTGATCGTCGGCTCCCTCTCTGAAGATGTTGGAATATGCAGCGGTGAAGGCGTGACCGGATGAGAGTTGTAAGATAGTGGATATGAGATGTCGGTCGCCTTTATCAAGCACTGCCTGTATGAAGGGTGGATAGTCCTGGCTATCCAGGGGTGGGTTCGTGGGTTGCCACTGTGCGAGGGAGGAGGGTTTGGGGGGAACATATTCTGCTGCCCATCGAGTGAAAGCCGTGTTTTTAGCTTCGAATGCCAGCGCATCACATGTGGCCTCTTGCGCGTCTACTGCCAGCTGTTCTAATATCTCTGCGGGGTTGAGCCCTTTCTTCCTAGACCATTTCCGTGAGAACCAATGGAGGTCAACCCTGTGGTTTATGGTAAGTATGCTTAGGGATTCCTGGATACGTAATGCTATGTCCTGGAGTTTGCAAGGGGAGGCCCTCGTCATATCGTTTAAAGTATGTAAGTATGGAGAGAGAACAATAATCCTGGCACCTGGTCTGGGTTCTTGTTGGATTAGCTCCACTAATCCTCTTTCTGCTGCCAACAGAATGGCCTCCCTCGCGTTGTTTGTCCCTGCCCATCCCGAGTTCATGACGGCCCGGCCATCCCGAATGATGAAGGCTCCCGTGTGCGACTCGGGAGTAGGGAGAAAGTCCAATCGTATTGTATACACGTCTGGTGAGGGGAAGAAGAGTGCCTTAAGGGCAGCATCGCGGTTCTTTTTTAATTCTGGGAAGAGGTTTGGGTGTTTCCACACCGATGCTCCTCTGTAAATACGGGGGTCTGGTGGTACATAGGATTCAAGAAGGGAGGTCATGTTGGTTGTGATGTTAAGTGCTGGTTGTACGACCGCTTTTAAGGCCGGGTCTTGTACGAGAGGTATAGTAAGGGGGGAGTTAGGGGGTAGTTTCTTAATTCTGTCTTCCGCCCCCTGTCTGAGTTGGTCGAGTACGTACTTTATGGGAGGTATGGCAAGGGCTACGTGAATGTGGAGCATCGGTGTGGTTCTGAAACAGCCGCTCACGCGACGCAGGACCTCGTTTTGGGCAACCTGCAGATCCTGCAGCAGAGATTTTGTTAGTTTTTTGGCCCAGACTTGGGCACCGTATGTGATTATCGGTCATATGACCCCGTTGTATACCTGCCTCCAGCTTAGATGATCCAAACCTTTGATCGAGTTACCTAGAAGGGCTAGCCCTCTGGCCATCGACTTAGCTCTGTTCGTAATTACTTTGATGTGCTTGTCCCATCGAAGTCATTTGTCGAAGAAGAACCCGAGGTATCTTATGGTTTTCGCTATTTTGACCTTCGTGGCTCCATTTGCAGGGTCTCTATACTCAAATTCTGTTGGGGGGGCCGCGGGGTCGCGTCGGCTTCGCGGGTTGTGTTTTCTTGAGAAGATGATGACTTCTGTCTTGCTCTGATCCGTGGAGAGGCCTATGTCTTGCAAGGCTTCTAGAGTGTCTTCGAGGGCGCGTCTTACTTTGTCCAACGCGGATCTCCTGGTTACTCCCGCGGTGAAGATTGCGCCGTCGTCTACGTACATGCTTAGGCCGCTATACTCCCATTTCTTCTGGAATCTTTCAAGGATGGGTGCCGTATACAATGCTGAGAGAAAGGGCAATAATGGGGATCCTTGCAGTGTCCCGAAAGAAGTTGTGAACGGGTCATCCGTCTCCTCGTTATATTTCATAGCGAGGTTTCGCTTTGACAAGAAGTCCGCGGTCCATTTGCAGACGTTCATGGGATAGCCTAAGAAGGCCTTTATTCGAGCTATGTTTCAATGCGATGTATTCTTACCCAGACTCAATAGTATGTGACTTCTGGTTCGATTTCACACCGCGCTGAAAGAGGCAGACCTGGTAGCTCTTGTGGACAGTGGAGCCACCGGCAACTTCATCTCAAAGCTGTTCATCAAAGAACATGGACTCGGAACGAGGCCATTGTGGCACCCTAAACTGTTACACAACGCCGATGGGACGACAAACAAAGGAGGGATCGTAGACAAATATGTGGACCTTGAAGTCACCACAGGAGAAGTGACTCACACCCTCAGGTTCTACATGGCCGACATGGGAAAGGATCAGATGGTACTAGGGTATCCATGGCTTGTAGCAGCAAACCCGCAACCTAACTGGGCCCAAGGAACCATGGACGCTGCTCTCATCATCAAGACGGCCGGAGCAGCAGCACCATCACCCAGCAAAGAAGTCAAGGTAGCAGGACTACACTCTGTCTCCATCAGAAATTGACCATGGTTGAAGAAAGGAGAGACAATAGGGCTAGAGTGGAGAAGGACTACTATCGCCCAACAATTGGCTGAACGAGCCCATGACAAGATGAAGAGGGACCGGAGGGATATCGTCCCTAAAGCTTATTGGAACTTCGAGAAGGTGTTTAGTGATGAAGAATCGAAGAAATTCCCTCCTATCCAACCCTGGGACCACGCTATTGAACTCCTTCCCACCGCGCCTCCAACCTTAGACTGTAAAGCATATCCCCTCACCAGAGAAGAAGACAAGGCACGAGATGCGTTCCTGAAGGAGCATTTGGAAAGAGGGACCATCTGACCATCCAAGTCACCCTATGTGGAACCTCTGTTTTTCATTACCAAGAAAGACGGGTCGAAGAGACCCATCATCGACTATAGACAACTTAACAAACATACATGGCACAACAATTATCCCCTCCCCCTCATCGATGAACTCTTCGACCGCCTGAACCTCCACCCAGACCGCCCCTCCAAACTCTACACAAAGCTGGATGCCTGATGGGGATATAACAACATCAGGATCAAAGAAGGAGACGAATGGAAAGCAGCCTTCAAAACGTCCACAGGCTCTTTTGAACCTTTGGTGATGTTCTTCGGACTCACCAACTCACCAGCCACCTTCCAGGCCATGATGAACCACCTCTTCAGAGAACACATCGACAGTGGACACGTAACATGTTACGGCTCACACGGGCCGGCGCTTAGATTAGCTCGAGATCAAGTGGTGAGGAAGTTGCTGATAACGATACGGGTGATCAGCTACTTCCTAATCACGTGACCGTGGGAGTCTAGTTCGACAATAAGTCAGGTGACTAATCACGTGACCCCTCTGTGTGACAAGAGATAAGATAAGATAGATAAGCAAGCGCTTATCTATGTAGTCAGGTGATGATAGAGTGAAGGGTGTCAAGCCAAAGGCTTGAACGCTTCTTGAGTAGATAAGATGAGATGAAGATGATCTGATAAGATGAGCTGAGAGCGCACTCAAGAGATGAGACAAGAGTGTGATTCAAGGAACAAGTTAGAACTCAAAGCTGGGCCTAATGCCTTGCTTGAGTTCGTCTTAAATACATGGCTACCTACTGATCAGTAAGCGAAATCAGTCATCATGTTATGGAGATCAGTAAGCGCAAGGAATAAAGAAGTGCCAGGGAATGGAGGGGCCTTTACTAAGGGCCTCTCAAGGAGTCCTGGCCGTTTACAGAATAATGGAGATGGAATAAAGTGATGCCAGGAGTGGGGCCCTTATTAAGGGCCTCTCAAGGAGTCCTGGCCAGTTATGGAATGGAGTAGTGCCACAAAGATTGAGGCAATTGCATAATGGGGACGCCTAAACAGGCGTCCCTTGACTATTCCTACAATAGACAACTACTATAAGGGTCCGTCCACTGAAGTGGAAACTGATTCCCACGCCCCTCTTCTCTCTGGGCGCCTGTAACATAACAGTATACATGGACGACATCCTCGTCCACACACCCAACTCCATAGAATTCCACCGACGCAAGGTACGAGAGGTGCTCCAAACCCTACAAGACAACAAGCTATACCTCAAACCGAGCAAATGTACCTTTGAAGTATCAGAGGTCAAGTACCTGGGAATGATAGTAAAGCCCAGAGGAATCACCATGGACCCTGTTACGCCGACTCTATGTTTTCTTTTCTTGTCCCTTGTTCCCACATACGTTGCAACCCTCGCATCCGGAGGGCTTCTCACTTCTGTCACATGCCGATGGACTTCTGACCCCTTGCGCCTTATGATACACTACTATACAGACTATACCTCACTCAGTAAGGGCTCTAGGCCCTCTATCTTGCGTCACACACTCTGGACCATTGCCTCGTGCCTCTATCTTGTGACTGGAAGGTCCTCATGACCCTTGTACGTTACTAAATGCAGATGTGACTTGACTGGAACTAGGACAGACCTGGGAGAGGCTGTGGACGGACTGGAAGGGCCTTAGGAGCGCCAGTAGACGTACAGTAGACTACTTAAGGACTCATGTACCTTAGGATAGCCTTAGGTCTGTTCTCTTCATGGATATACTATCTAAGTCTCCCCACTCGTCTTGTGCATCCCCACTCCTCAAGCTTATTGCTTGACTACGCCCAAGACAGACTCAGACAAGTCAGAAGGCATACTGCGCCTAAGCTAGACTTGTGGACACGCTTAGGACTTAGGCATGACATTAGAACAGACCTCAGTCCTGGCTCCAAAGCCAAGAAAAGGAAAGCAGCCTCAGAGGGATCCCCACTTTGGACAAAGACCCTCTTACCCTCAACTTCCCTTTGTGTGTCCCAGTGCAGCACTTAAGGACGTTCCAAAGGATCGGATCGTAACCTGGAAAGGGAAGAAGATCATTCATTACCTACCCAAGGGAGAAGACATCAACGGACACATCACTAGGTGGGAAGGCTGGTACAGTTACACAGACGAAGGACTCTTTCCCCTCACTTTCGCCTACGGACTCTGGTTTGAATTCCAGAAGCAATTTAACGACGACGTAGGAGACTACTTTGAAGAAGGACAAGCCTACAAACTTGCACCAAGCGTGTACAACCTGGAACTACTAGAACTTACCCCAGTCGACGTCAAACCACTACTGGAAGCACTAGAAGAAGGAGAAAACACCCCCAGACCCCAGAGCTCAGAATCTGAAGAACTCCCTGAACCAGAAGACAGAGAAAGCGACTCAGACACACCAGAAGACCCCAGGATGACAACTACAGTCACCATTGCACCCATGCAGACTCAGACTGCTGCCCACCTATCCCTAAACCCTACCTCTAGTAGCATAAATCCCTCTGGACAGCCAGGAGGCAGTGGCGGATCAGGTGGTGGCACCCCACCACCTAATCCAGGCGGACCCGGAGGACCAGGCGGACCCGGAGGACCAGGCAGACCCGGAGGACCAGGAGGCGCCCAAGGACAACAAGGCACAGCTCCACCTCCTGTAGGAGGAAATGGACGCATGGAAGGAGCCCCCCCCTGGTCCTTCACGGGAGAACGCCCTCTAGCCGACGCGTGGATGGAGGCACTCGCGCTCTATCAGTTTACCAATGAAGATGCCCCAGTCATGAGAGATCCGTGGAAAAAAGTTGCCCATGCCCTCACCTTTATCGCTGGACAAGCCACTGAGGAGTGGAAACGAAGCAAGATAAGGTGGATTACCCCTAGGCCTGTACCAACCCCTCCGCATGTTAATGTTTGGGAGGAATTTCGAAGCAACTTCGAACAGGACTGGATGGACATCAATGCGGCAACCAATGCGGCAGCAGCACTCCAGAAACTTCGCATGCAAGGGCAAGACATTGACCAATACATCAGTGCCTTCGCAGCATTGGCTAGGAAGGCTAACTATCCACTAGACAACGACGCAGTGCACGACATCTTCAAGAAGGGACTAACCTGGACCTTGCACCGTGAAATGAGTATGTCAGACATCAATGCACACAATTGGGAACAGTTGTGCACCCTGGCACGAAACAAGCAAGCCAAACTGACGGAGTTAGAGCCGCACAAACCACAAAGGACCTTCTTCAGACGAGGAGGTCAGAGAGGCGGCCCCCCTCGACCATTCTTCCCCCAGAATCACGATGGCAGGCAGTATAGGACCCCTACCAACCACCCGGACGCCATGCAGGTGGACGCAGTCCGAGGCATCACCAAAGCTGACGCACAAAAGCTTAGAGCCGAAGGAAGGTGTTACCATTGCAAGAAACAAGGACACATTAAACGCAATTGCCCCTCATTCAAAGGACAGCGACAAGGAACCATGAAAGCAGCAAAAATGGACACTCAAGACGCTGACAGTACATCAGGGGACTCTACCACCTCTTCCACATTATCGGCGGACCAGGTGCTCGAGTTCTTGCGTACCTGTGACACGACGACCTATTCAGACTTACAGAAGAAGTGGGAGGAAGTGGAAGGTGACCAGGGTTTTCAGAAGGCTTGAATAGGAAGGCCTTTATTCGAGCTATGTTCCAACGCGATGTATTTCCACCCAGACTCAATAGTATGCGACTTTTGGTTCACCTATACACTGCGTTGAAGAAGGCAGACTTGGTGGCACTAGTGGACAGTGGAGCCACCGGAAACTTTATCTCAAAACTGTTCATCGACGAACACAAAATTGGAACTAGACCCCTGTGGCATCCCAAGTTGCTGCACAACGCAGATGGAACTACTAACAAAGGAGGCATTGTGGATAGATACACGGACTTGGAGGTGACGACAGGAGACACTACTCAAACCCTTAGATTCTATGTGGCAGACATGGGAAAAGACCAAATGGTATTGGGATACCCCTGGTTCGTTGCTGCGAACCCAAGGCCAAACTGGGCACAGGGGACACTGGACGCAGCAATCATTATCAAGACAGCTGGAGCAGCAGCCCCGACTGCGAGTAATGAAGTCGAAGTGGCGGGACTAAAAGCAGTAACCATTCGAAACCGCCCCTGGCTCAAAAAAGGGGAAGGCGTCCACCTCCAATGGAGAAAAACTACGATCGCCCAACAGCTGGCAGAGCAAGCACACGATAAAACCAAGAAGGAGTGGAGAGAAGTGGTCCCCAAGGCGTACTGGGACTATGCCAAAGTCTTTAGTGAACAAGAAGTGCAGAAATTTCCCCCCCCTAGACCATGGGATCACGCCATTGAACTCCTCCCTAGTGCACCCACAACCATGGACTGCAAAGTATACCCACTCACCAGAGATGAAGACAAAGCACAGAACGTGTTCATAAAGGAACATTTAGAGAAAGGAACCATCCGAGAGTCCAAGTCACCATATGTGTTCCCTTGGTTCTTCATCACGAAGAAGGATGGGTCTAAAAGACCTATCATTGACTACAGACAACTCAACAAACACACTAAACGAAACAACTACCCCCTCCCACTTATAGACGAACTCTTCAACCGCTTGAACCTCCACCCAGACCGCCCATCAGAACTGTACACAAAACTAGATGTCAGATGGGGGTACCATAACATCAGAATTAAAGAAGGGGATGAGTGGAAGGCGGCCTTCAAGACATCTAAAGGATCCTTCGAACCCCTTGTCATGTTCTTTGGCCTAACCAATTCTCCAGCCACCTTCCAAGCGATGATGAACCACTTGTTCAGGGAACACATCGCTGCCGGACATGTGACAGTGTATATGGATGACATCCTTATCCACACACCTAATTCTATAGGGTTCCATAGACGAAGGGTCAGAGAGGTACTCCAAACTCTGCAAGACAACGAACTCTACCTCAAACCCAGTAAATGTATCTTTGAAGTGCCGGAGGTGGAGTACCTGGGTATGATAGTCCGACCAGGAGGTGTCGCCATGGACCCTGTCAAGGTAGAAGGGATCAAGAACTGGAAACAACCGCGTAGTCTCAAAGAAGTGCGGTCCTTCCTAGGATTCCTCAATTTCTACCGGCGATACATTGCTGGTTTTAGTGCCCAGGCACGACCCCTGAACCGCCTGGTAGCAGAATTAAATAAAGGAACCAAGTTCCAATGGCGCGCTGAACACGAGGACGCGTTTAGAGGACTCATTAACAAAGTCACAGTTGCCCCAGTCCTCCAACAACCAGACTTCGAAAGACCCTTCATTGTCAATACCGATGCTTCGGGGTATGCACTGGGAGCTGTGCTGCAGCAACAAGACGAAAAAGGATGCCTTAGACCCATTGCCTACCTCTCTAAGACCTTTAGTGACCAACAGAGAAACTGGGACGTTTATGACAGAGAACTCATGGCGGTTATAGAAGCTCTGAAACACTGGAGGCGTTACCTATTAGGAGCTAAGCATCAAGTGCGCATCAAACCCGACCATGACAATCTCCAGTATTTCAGAAAGCCTCAGGACCTGAACCGAAGACAAGCAAGATGGATGAAGGTCATGGCAGACTACGACTTCATCATCGACTATCAACCAGGGAAGCAAAACGTCGTGGCTGACTTTCTGTCAAGGCCCTTTGAAGAGGACGAAGGACAACACGACAATAAAGCCACCACGCTTCTGCCTGAACTGCGCTTCGTGAAGATGACATTCCCCGAGGAACTAGGAGAACGTAGGACAGTCCTAGCTAGATACCATGACCACCCCACAGCTGGACACCCAGGAATCAAAAGGACGCAAGCACTACTGAAGCGAAGGTACAAAGGAGAAGGCATGGACGACTTCACAAAAGGGTACGTGCAAGGTTGCGCCATTTGCCAAGCCAACAAAGTCAAGAATCACTCAAAGAAGACCCCAAACTACGCCTTAGAAGTCAAACCCGACCTAGGTCCCTTCAGAAGCGTGTCTATGGACCTCATCATGGACCTCCCCCTTAGTCACGGATACAATGCCATCCTCACCATCGTCGACCAAGGATGCTCTAAAGCGACTAAGTTTATCCCATGCACCACCAAAATCACAGCAGAAGGAGTGGCAGAAAGGTACTTCCGTCACCTGGTGCCCTGGTTTGGCCTCCCCACTCGGATCATATCGGACAGAGACCCCAGGTTCACGTCCCACTTCGCCAGGGAACTCTGTCGCCTCATGGGGATCGACCAAAACATCTCTACAGCTTACCACCCTCAAACGGACAGACAGACTGAAAGGATGAACTAATGGCTGGAGCAATACCTCCGCCTCTGGGTATCAAATGAACCGGAACGCTGGAGCAAATACCTGACACTAGCGGAGTTCACGCACAATACCTGGCCCCATGAGAAAACAGGCTACTCCCCCCATCAACTCCTCATCGGCTATCAACCCGAAGTACAATTCCAGAAAAGCCCATCAGACGTCCCCAAAGTTCAAGAACAACTAGAACAAATCCAGGAAGCCAGACACAGCGCCACAAGACTCCATGAGGCAGCCAAAGAATATCAAACAAAGGCAACGTTCCAGACAGGTGACCTGGTCTGGCTCGAAGGAAAGAACCTCAGGACACACCACCTGACCCCAAAACTAGCCCCCAGACGTCATGGCCCTTTCACAGTCGCACAACGTGTGAGCAAGGTGGCCTATCGTCTAGACCTCCCTTCACATTGGAAGATACACAACGTGTTCCATGTGAACCTCCTCTCTCCTTACAAGGAGATGGAGGAACACGGCACAAACTTTGGACGACCCCCCCCTGACCTAGTGGACAACGAGGAGGAGTGGGAGGTCAAACAGGTGATCTACACGAGGCTTCGGGGGCGCAACAAACGATGTCAATACCTGGTCAGCTGGAAAGGCTACCCACAATCGGAAAACTCATGGGTAGAAGAAGCAGACCTGCATGCAGACGACCTCATTGCAGACTTCCTTCGCAGAAACCCGACCATCAAGCGCCGAGGACGTCGCTACTCTTAAGAAGGGGGTAAATTCACCATCTTTTCATCATTCCCCCACTCCCAGACACT
>QLPC01011765.1:0-17100 GCA_003314055.1 Lactifluus hygrophoroides | reverse complement strand
TTTCTAGCTTGCACAAGCTTGCACAAGTCGTGGCAAGTCCCGAAAAGAAATATGTGGGAATACTGATGTCAACTGTGCTTCGAGAACCGATAATATAACGCTTCTTTTCTCACAACTGCTGTACGCGTGGTTCGAAGATGTGAGGGCTAGGCACTTTCCGACCATTTCCGAAAATGGCAAACCCCCATCGTCTTACGATGGCTGCACGAAATAGTAATAGTATAATCGATGATAGGTATTTTTTTTACTCCATCGGACATTGAATACTTCCCAACATAGTGTAGATGTTATATATTGTTCATCCCAAGATGCCCTGGCGTTGCTATTCCCAAGATCATGGTTTTGGTACTTACACCCGAGATCGAGCTGCCTGTCATCAGTCCTGACTTATCAGTACTCATCTAGTACTCGTCGTACTCATCCATTGACATGAGGGATTACAACTGATCAGGGATCTCTTTTTAAGATACTCATGAGTTCTTCCACGCTCGCCGGTCCAGTCTATGCCTCACAATTGAAATTAACCTATCCCAAACTTGAATGTCACCTGTGAGACCAGGGTTTGAGCTACCGTCGTGTAAACAACTCCATTACTCGGTAATATGAGTTTCTTTCCTGCACCGATTTTGTCATGGGTGTGCAAAAAAAGTGGCCTGGTTTTGTATAACTTATGGGAACGCAGCGTCCATAAATATTTTGAGAATTTGGGCTGTGTAGTAATACCAGCTATGGGCTGTCCTCGGGCCAAGACGGGGTTGCCGCGATGAGTGATCAGCACACGGCGGGCGGCGGGAACTTGAAATCGAGCCGTACGTGAATTTTGTTATAAGTGAAATAAGTTATTGGGTGTGTTATTGTGACTGGTCCGAGGTCGTTCCGCTTGTTGTCCGATGCTGTGGCTGTGTGGTGTGGTTTTGGAAGCGTGATTCACATATTAGTAGTACGCGACGCCACACACTCCAACTTATATTTAGGACCTGGACCGGACTATCTCACATCAGCGCTCCGATGATCCAAGGAGTCCAGCGCGCATGCAGGTCCCTGAAGAAATAGGTGTATAAAGTCGAGTCGAATTGATTTCGGGGGGCCCTGACATATCCTCGTTTGAATCGCTTCCCCCTTCCCGCCTTTGCTCCTATGGAAAACGGCTCGTCAAAGCCCGAGACCCGTGACAAGAGCGAGAACGTGCGCGCGTTCGACCCGCAGGATGGGAAGGTCATCTACCACCGCAAGCTCGGCATATGGGACCTCTACATGGAGCGTGACAAGTGGTTATCGTATCTACCCACGTCGTGGAAGATCGATGTTTATGCGGGAATGTGGAAAGATATACCATATCTTTGGAGGACCATATGGGACATTTGCTCCGTAGCAGGGCCGCTGCTATCTCTCCACCTGATCCTGACTTTGGCAAACTCGTTGCTTCCGGCTTTGAGTTTATGGTGTGTGGAATTTTTCCCCTTAAAGTGTCATATAATGTTCATAGTGTTTCAGGTTCTCGGGTCAGATCATTAACATCGTGCAAACAGCCGTTGAGGAACATAGAGTCGACGCTCGTTTCCTCTTCCAGATCGCCGGCGGACGGGCGCTCTGCACCGCCTCCCGGCAAATTATTGGCTATACAATAGAGAATGTGTCTAATTCCCTCAATGGGCGCGCCAGACAGTTTTACTCGACACACGTTTTCCGCGCTATGGCTCGGCTCGACGTCCCCACTTGGGACGATCCATCCGTGACATCACAGATCAATGCGCTCTTTCCAACTTTTACTTCTCATACCGTCTCTTGGGGGGCAATCATGACCTTCATAGAGACAGTATCTGTTTTCCTCAAGATGTTTTGTCAAGCAGCTGTCATGTTCAGTATTCTGAGGGAGCAAAAGGACGGCCCACTCCTTGTACTGCTCTCATTTTCCAGTGAACTGGTATCTTATATCGATCACTCAAGGAAATTTAATTTATGTGGAGGTAAGACATTATTGACGCGCATTGGCTCACACTGAATCATGTTATCAGCTTGGGCTGCCACCGCGCGCAATGAGGACTTCATTAGGATGGAAGGCCTCAAGCGTGTTGTCAACGATTCGAAGCATCGCAAGGAAGTCGTCGCAGGTGGCCTTTCCGATTATCTTACTGCAGGCACGTCGAATACTCCGAGTCGAAGTAACGTAAGTCGGACTGAGATATTTTACAGAATACCGTGCCCTATCTGAACGGGTAGGGAGATACGCGAGTGACTTTTGGGCAGCCCACTTTGAGAGTTATGGCGAATTCCGGCCTATACTTCTCTTTAGTATCCCATTAAGTGAACTGCCGCAGGTACGTCTTCATAGGACTGCCACTTATGGTGTAATCTAAATCCTGGGCTGCTTTAGGTCATTTTTGCCTTGAGAGCAGTCCAGCAACCATCGTCGATACCAGTATCCCTCGCCTCCTTAAATCTGATGCAAAGCGCTTCGAACATGTTCATATCAAATGTCCAAGTACTTCTAGAGCAAACAAAGACATTTTCCGAGCAACTCTCTTCGCTGAGAAAATTGTTCGAATCCGTGAACATTTCCAACAAAGTCGTAGACGGTGCTACACCATTTCCTGAGAATGAGCAGTCACTGCGGTACGGAGTATCATTGGAATTCAGGTATTCGATCAGTTTTGTCTGCATATCATCTCATGTTGATACGGATATGATCGTTAGAAATGTGTCATTTCGTTATCTTGGAAGTGAGAAGTATGCTCTGCGCGACGTTTCCTTCACCGTTGCGCCGGGCCAACTTTGTGTATGTCCATGCGTGTCGTAGTTTTGGAGGCACAAAAGTGGGCTTACATCCTTTTCTAATTGCAGGTCATCCTTGGCTCGAATGGATGTGGGAAGAGCACTATCCTCAAGCTCGTGACTCGTATATATGATCCCACTGAGGGAACCATCCTCGTTGACGGTCGGGACTACAAAACGTTGCGACTGGCAGATCTTCGGCGAGCTATGGCGATCTTGTTCCAGGACTTCACACTCTTTCCCTTAACTGTAAGTTCATGCTCTCACACACCGTACCATGGCTTACAGATGTTACACTCATAGATTCGAGAAAACATTGCCATCGGTGATCCTACTCGCGCACATGACGACGCTGCGGTTGAGGAAGCGGCGCGTCTTGGCTCTGCATCTGACCTGATCTCTCGCCTCCCGGATGGCTTTGATACTTATCTTGAGCGACCTGTGCGGGATGTTTATTCGGGATTGCCTGATGGAACGACGACACTTTTCGGGCGGAAGGTCGACAATGCGTACTTGCGCGGTGTCGTGGACAGCCCAACGGACACTGTTTTGAGCGGTGGAGAGACGCAGAGGGTAGCGGTGGCAAGAACGTTCATGAGGTCTACGTCCACGGAGCAGAAGGTTGGGTTGTTGTTGTTTGATGAGCCGAGTGCGTCGTTGGATCCCGCTGCAGAACACGGTACGAATTCTGTCCACCGTTCGTCTGTTCGATTATTCATGCAAAGCTGGCATGTGACCAGATCTATTTTCCCGGCTTCGTGAGTTGCGAGGAAGTAAGACGATGATATTCTCGACGCATCGATTTGGAAATCTTACGCGACATGCAGATGTTATCTTGTGCGTATCTTTTTGTTCTATTTATGAATCGACTCGATTATTGACCTATTCGTATAGATATCTGAATGAGTCCACGGTTGCTGAGATAGGTACTCATGACGAGTTGATGAAGCGGGAAGGCTCTGAGTATGCTCGTCTATGGAAAATGCAAGCTCAAGCATTTCGTGAATGATGATTTCTGGCAGTACTCAACACCCGAATTGAATGGGGCCGTTTTAATGGGGCCGTTTAGAGGTTACAAGACTCGACTCGGAGATAGTATGTAGACGAACGTGATACGATAAAAAAGGAGGGATGTATGTTCTTCTCAGGTTATCCCAATAGCTACGATATGTTCGCGGAATTTTTTGGAGAAAACGATAGTACATTCATTCACTGAGTGTTTCTATACTAACACGATGTGCTGTGCGGTCTTCCAAGTCGGGGTAAGTTACTGGGACCCAAAGTCCAGAATAAGGCAGAAATTAGGATTTGGATTTGAAATATGGCTTCTTCCCACACGTCTCGTGATCACTGTGTTTCGAGTCACAGCTGCAGAAGTTCGTAAGAGCTTGTCCGTTCAACGGTTACTAGTAAGGTTATTTCGAGTCATCAATGCATCAATGCATCAACTTTAGTATGCTGTCGTGATCTCAAGTGGATATTGAACAGATGATAGTGGCCTCGTCTTGGACGTTCACAATTAAAGAGCAGACTGGTTGGCTTTTGTTCTTGTGCGAGCCGACAGCGAAGGGTACGTAAATCATCTGATTTCACCTACACACAGCGCTGATCAGGGATATCTTTTCGAGATAAGTTACCCATCATCATAGCTTCCCCTGTCAGCCCATACCTCACAATTGAGATTGAACTCTAATCCTGTGGTGGTATTTTTAGCACAAGTGTCAAGTGGATCTCACGATACGTCACCTCCCATTGCTACCATGTAATAAAAATCCATCGATATCCATCATATCCATCACTTGACCACATAACCTTTGTCACCTTGTTCTGCGATTCTTCGAGCTAATAACTTTGATTCATCTGAGACAGCCTCAAGATGCTTCGGGAACAATGTTTCTTCTTTCACAGATTTGTCATAGAGACACCCGGGCCCGAAAAAACGTGGCCTGGATTTATGTGTAACTTATGAGAACGCAGCGCCCATCAAACGCCGCCTATCAATTAAGGCTGTGTATTTCGTTAATACCAGCTGTTGGCCGTGCCAAGACGGGCTTGCCGCAGCGAGCGGTCAGCACACAGTATTGTTAATCCTAGCAGCACGAAGCCTGCGCCCGCAGCTTCCTAATCAAGTCTACAGCTGAATCGGGCCTGTACGCGAATTTGTCGTAACAGACATATATCAGTGAATTTACCCAATGGGTTCTTCTCTGTTTTTGTTGCTACCAAGTTATTCAGTACGATTTGGCTGCGCATTCCGTCCCGTGGTTCGAGGCTGTGCGAACGTATCACCCGATTTAGGAGGCTTGAGTCATACCAGACTACTCGCGTAGTTATCCAACCGGACTATCTCATACCAGCGCTCCGATGCTTTGAAGACTCCAGCGCCGCATGCAGGTCCCTTAAAAACTCATGGCGTATAAAACCGAGATGGATCGACTGGCACAAGGGCTCAGCGCTCGTCGCCTCACTTACTCCTCTCCCGTTTTCTTCTCCCGTTAAGGCATGAAAAAGGATTCCTCAAAGGCCGGTGATAAGAGCGAGAATGAGCGTGCGTTCGACCCGCATGACGGAAAGGTCATCGACCACCGCAAGATCGGCGTGTGGGACCTCTACATGGAACGTGACAAGCTGCTGTCATATTTACCTACGTCCTGGAAGATCGACGTTTATGCGGGGATGTGGAAAGATATACCATATCTATGGAGGACTTTGTGGGATATTTGCTCCGTAGCATGGCCGCTGCTATCTCTCTACCTGATCCTTACTTTGGCAAGTTCGTTGCTCCCGGCTTTGAGTTTGTGGTGCGTGGATTTTTTTACTTCCAGTGTCAAATAATGTTCATAATTAGTGCTTCAGGTTTTCGGGACAGATCGTTAACATCGTAAGCATCGATCACATGCTTCCCTAATTTCCCCATAACTGACACCCTCCCCCCTTTTCTTCCTTCGTTTCGCCCTGGTAGGTCCAAATCGCTGTCGATGAACATAGAGTCGACGCACATTTCCTCTTCCAAATCGCGGGCGGACGGGCAATCTGCACAGCCGCCCGGCAGATCATCAGCTATGCATTGGGGAAGGTGTCCAATGCCCTCAATGGGCGCTCCAGACAGTTTTACTCGACGCACGTTTTCCACGCTATGGCTCGGCTCGACGTTCCCACTTGGGACGATCCATCCGTGACATCACATATTAACGCACTGTTTCCAAACTCTTATTATACCATCTCATGGGGGGCAATCACGACCTTAATAGGCACAGGATCTACTTTCCTCAGGATGTTGTCCCAAGCAATTGTCATGTTCAGTATTCTGCGAGATCAAAAGGACGGCCCACTTCTCGCATTTCTCTCATTAATCAGCGATGTGGTATCCTATATCGATCTCTCAAAGACATTTCATTTGAGTGGAGGTAAGACATTCTTCAATTCACGAGCGCTGGCTCCCACTCAATCATCTTATCAGCTTGGGCTGCCACCACGCGCAATGAAGACTTTATCAGGATGGAAGGTCTTAAAAGTGTGGTTAACAATTCTAAGCATCGCAAGGAAGTAGTCGCAGGCGGCCTTTCCGATTTCCTTACTGATGGTACGTCAAATTCTCGAAACAATGAAATCGTAATGAGCTATGTTACAGAATATAGTGCCCTGTCTGAACGAGTAGGAAGATACGCGAGCAGCTTCTGGTCCGCCTACTATGAGAGTTATAGCGAATTTAGACCTATCCTCCTCCTTAATATCCCGTTAAGTGAACTGCCCCAGGTACGTTTTCATGGGGGTACCACTTATTGTGCAATCAGATCTCAGCCTTGCTTCAGGTCGTTTTTGCCTTGAGAGCAGTCCAGCAACCGTCGTCGATACCAGTATCCCTCGCCTCCCTAAATCTGATGGAAAACGCTTCGGCCATGTTTGTAACAAATGTCCGAATGCTTCTAGATCAAACAGGGACTTTTTCGGAGCAACTCTCCTCGCTGAGAAAACTCTTCGAATCCGAGAACATTTCCAACAAAGTCGTAGACGGTGCTACACCATTTCCTGAGAATGAGCAGTCGGTGCGCTATGGAATATCGTTGGAATTCAGGTGTTTGATATGTTCTGTCTGCATATCCCCCATGTTGACACGAATGTGATCTTTAGAAATGTGTCATTTCGTTATCCTGGAAGTGAGAAGTATGCTCTGCGCGATGTTTCCTTCACCGTTGCGCCAGGCCAACTTTGTGTATGTCCATGCGTGTCGTAATTTTGGAGGCAGGAAAGTGAGCTTACGTCCCTTTCTAATTACAGGTCATCCTCGGCTCGAATGGATGTGGGAAGAGCACTATCCTCAAGCTCGTGACTCGTATATATGATCCCACTGAGGGAACCATCCTCGTTGACGGTCGGGACTACAAAACGTTGCGACTGGCAGATCTTCGGCGAGCTATGGCGATCTTGTTCCAGGACTTCACACTCTTTCCCTTAACTGTAAGTTCATGCTCTCATACACCGTACCATAGCTCATACACGTTATATTCATAGATTCGAGAAAACATTGCCATCGGTGATCCTACTCGCGCACATGACGACGCTGCGGTTGAAGAAGCAGCGCGTCTTGGCTCTGCATTTGACCTGATCTCTCGCCTCCCAGATGGCTTTGATACTTATCTTGAGCGACCTGTGCGGGATGTTTATTCGGGATTGCCTGATGGAACGACGACACTGTTCGGGCGGAAGGTCGACAATGCGTACTTGCGAGGTGTCGTGGACAGCCCAACGGACACTGTTCTGAGCGGTGGAGAGACGCAGAGGGTAGCGGTGGCAAGAACGTTCATGAGGTCTACGTCCACGGAGCAGAAGGTTGGGTTGTTGTTGTTTGATGAGCCGAGTGCGTCGTTGGATCCCGCTGCAGAACACGGTACGAATTTTGTCTACCGTTCGTCGAACTTCGTCCATTCCATTATTGACGCAGAGCGTACATGTGGCCAGATCTATTTTCCCGGCTTCGTGAGTTGCGAGGAAATAAGACGATGATATTCTCGACGCATCGATTTGGAAATCTTACGCGACATGCAGATGTTATTTTGTGCGTGTCGTTTGGTTCTATTTATTAGTATGGGTCGAGTCGACTAACCTTTATGCGTATAGATATCTGAGCGAGTCCACAGTTGCTGAGATAGGTACTCATGACGAGTTGATGAAACAGGAGGGTTCTGAGTATGCTCGTCTATGGAAAATGCAAGCTCAAGCATTTTTGTAAATGCGAGTATCCACATTGATTGAACGCATTCGGGTGAATGATTTGGCGACTGTAGGACAAGACCCGGTCGACTGGAGGAACGTAGATGACATGGTTGATATAAAAAGAGGGTTGTACAGTACATTGGTTTCAGAGGAATTTGAACGCATGTGTTTTTCTATTGTAACCGCGATCACATGCGGATTTTTTATGTGGACAAGCGATATATTAAGTAGCAGGAGCTCGGGCAACATGATGTGCTAATATGGTGGTCCCTATTATGGCCCCATTGTGAGGGAAAAGTTGCATTTATCAACAGCTCATGCATCGTGCTCATGGGGTCACAGTCAGCGTAGTGTGGAACTCGGTTTTCCAACCAGTGCCCTCCAATTTTTCTTAGGGACTTTCTTGCCCAAACCACAGTTTACCAGCAATCTCAATCAATATGAGTCAAGTTGGATCAGAAGTGTAGTACTGTATGAGGTGAGAGTGATGAGAGATGGCACATCAACTCTGCTTTGTGCTAAAGTTGAAAGAAAGGATAACTCCAATTCCACTGAGTTTTGTTATGCCAGGTCTCTACTATGGCGCAGATACTTTGCCATTCAAACATCTCAAATGTCTCAGAGAAATCGATATTAGCAACTGTCGACTTATGAGAGTACCGAGTGAGTTGTCAAAGGTAATGATGGGGTAATGATGACGTGGCATCTGAAAACGGTGCTGGTGGTGCACAGAATTGGTGTACATCCAGACTGGTGTGTCTACCCATGGTGTTTTGGGTGGCAGTATGGTAGCTGCTCTGAGGGGGTGATGGTGTTCCGGTAGCAGAGGGAGTAGCGTGGGAAGGTTTGACATGGTGGTGGTTCAAGTAACAAAAGTTGCCACGTGCCATGGCTACTGGGGCCGTGGGCCGCAGTCTGGTTCGGGCGCTTGCCGTTCAGGTTGAAATTGGACAAGTTCAACCTAGTCATGGCCATGACCCCCAAGTTCCGGACGGGTTGCCTCTTCATTTCCTCTCTTTCCACATCTACTCTTCTCTAACACATGAAAAGGCGGAGTCGCCGCTCAAAGAAGAAACAGGGCGCATTTGACCCCCAAAATGGGACTCTCGTCGAGCACCATAAATTGGGCGTGTGGGATCTCTATGTCGAACGTGGTTCCAAATTATCGTATTTTCCCTCGTCGTGGAGGATCGAGGAGTATGTAGCGATCTTTAACGACCTACCTTATCTATGGAGAACCATAGGCGACGTGGGTGCGGTGGCGTGGCCACTGCTATTGCTTTACATAGCTATCAGCTTAATGAATTCTCTAATTCCGGTGTTGAACCTATGGTGCGCTGTACTTTTACCTCCCATTTCACGTGAGTTGGGACAACTGATAGTATTCTAGGTTTTCGGGACAACTCCTCAGCATCGTGAGTGTGAACCACGCAGAAATTTCGGAAAATCTATAACACTGACTCCTTTTCCTGTCGTCCCACAGGTTCAGGTCGCTGTTGACATGCGCACCGTTGACTCGCGTCTTCTCTTCCAGATAGCCGGTGGGCGCGTCCTCTGTGTAGCAGCAGTCCACTTTCTCGGTGATGCTTCAAGGAGGGTTTCCACTGCCATTAACTGGCGTGTCAAACGATTGTACTCGGCACGTATCTTCCATGCCGCCGCTCGCCTCGACGTCCCCAGTTGGGATGACCCCATCGTGTCTGCCCAAATCGATGCCGTCGTTCCGAAGACCCGGAGAACTGTCGCATGGGCGGCCATTCTAAGTCTAATTCACACAGGCTCCACATTCCTCCGGCTATTTTCTGAGGCCGCTGTCCTTATGGGTGTCTTGCGAGAGCAGAGAGATGGGCTGACGCTTTCTCTCCTTTCATTTGCCAGCGAAGCCGTATTTTTCTTCAACATATCAGATCAATTAGCAATTGGCGGAAGTAGTAAGAGATGTCGCCCTTCGCAGCTCCTTAATCCCGTTAAACTGTTCTCAGCTTGGGCCGCTACCACGCACGATAGCCATTTTATCAGGATGGAGGGACTTAAGCGTCTTGTCAGCAGCTCGAAACATCGCAAAGAGCTCGTCGCAGGCGGCCTTGCCAGCTATCTTACTTCAGGCGCGTGAAGTTCCATTCATCAAAATTGGCCGTAGTGACCTTTTTCTAGAATATCGCGGCCTAGTCGATCATTTAGGGGACCGCGCAAGCGATTTTTGGTCTGCATTGGCGGATAAGTTCAGTGATCGCCCCTTCCAACCAATGCGCCTCCTTTCGCTCTCATTAAGTGAGCTACCGCAGGTATGCCCACAAAGCATCTTTATTGTTCCGTGCAAGAATCTCAGTTGGCATCAGCTCGTTTTTACCCTCCGAGCTGTCCAACAACCATCATCGATACCGGTCTCTCTCGCCTCCATCCAGCTCTTGCAACGAACATCAAGCTCGTTTGTCTCGGGCCTCAAATCACTTCTCGAGCAAACTGGAAACACATCCGATCACTTGTCAGCCTTGCGAAAGCTTTATGAAATTGGGAATATCGCAAATCAAGTTGCAGACGGATCTGTTCCGTTTCCAGAAAATGAGCAGTCGATTCGTGATGGAATATCCCTGGAATTCAGGTACTTTCGTATGTTGTCGGCCGCTCCCTGACTCTGATCCAATTTTTATAGGAATGTCTCCTTCCGATATCCTGGAAGCGATGATTACGCCCTACGTAACATCTCCTTCACAGTCGGAGCTGGCCAACTTTGCGTATGTGGGATATATATACCGAGACGAAATGTGTCTTACCTTATCATAGGTCATCATTGGTTCCAACGGATCCGGAAAAAGCACAATTCTCAAGCTTATGGCCCGCATATATGACCCCACCGAGGGAACCATTCTTCTTGATGGAAAGGATATTAAAACATTGCGTTTGGCGGATCTTCGCCGTGCTATGGCCATCTTGTTCCAGGACTATACCCATTTTCCTCTCTCGGTAAGTCCAAGCGCCCATACCTCCTTTTTCTGGCTCGCCAACGAACACATTATACAGATCAGAGAAAACATCGCCCTTGGGGATCCTACTCACGCGCATGATGAGGCTGCGATCGAGCAAGCTGCGCGTCTGGGAGGCGCGGCCGACTTTATCGCACGTCTCCCAGATGGCCTTGACACCTACCTCGAGCGGCCCGTCCGTGATCAATTCTCCGGTCTGCCAGATGGAACAACGACATTGTTCGGACGAAAAATTGATCATGGAGAGTTGCGGGATTACATAAATGCTTCAGCTGACCACGGGCTGAGTGGGGGGCAAATGCAAAGGCTGGCCGTGGCACGAACGTTTATGCGCTCTTCTTCGACGGATCAAGTCGTAGGACTATTGCTGTTTGACGAACCGAGTGCATCACTGGACCCTACTGCTGAACATGGTATGATATTACTATGATTTTTTCACATATTTCGTTGGTTTTGAAAGATTTTTTTTCTATAAGATTTATTCTCGCGACTTCGGGAATTGCGAGGCAACAAGACTATGATATTTTCGACGCACAGGTTTGGAAACCTTACACGACACGCTGATCTCATTTTGTACGTTTCTTTTTCTTTTTTCTTTCTCTTTGAGTCTGCCTCACTGACCAGCTGACCAATAGATATATGAACGAGTCTGTGATTCTTGAGACGGGCACTCATGAAGAGTTGACGAAGCGCGAGGGATCGGACTATGCTAGACTTTGGCGCATGCAAGCTCAGGCATTCTTATGACCACTGACAGGAACACATGAATAATTCTGACGGCACGGATGGATGATAACGTGTACAATTGGGAATAGGATAGTCTCCTATACATAGCTACCATATGAACGAATAGAAATGCTGCAAATGCACGAGCCTTATCTTTCCGTGAGAGTACAAAGTCTCCACAGGGAATAAGCTGGCCTTGAGTGTGGCCTACCACACTATTGCCGATCATCTCGATCGATCTTTCCAAGTCCGAAGGTCATGCGATACCTGTTGTTCAACGTTCAACGTTCTCAACACGCTAAATCACGTGCGAAATGCCAACGGACGTGGCATCGATACTTCGGCGCCGAAGAGAGGTGGTGACTCGGCAAGTGTCACACGTTGAAAAAGGAGGCACTGCGGATCACTCACTTTCCTGTTACTAACAGAACACTCTCGTCCATCCGTGGAATCACGCTGGCGGGTGTGCGCAGCATAATCTTGTCCTAGTCGTCACTGACGTCGAGGACGAAGAACGTGGACTTGACCGTATCGTGGCGGCGCTGACATCCTAGGCCTCGTCGGCAGCTGTCAAGGGGCTCTTTATCCTTGAAAAAGGAGGACCAACTCTGTTTACGGTGTATGACTGGATGACCCGCCTAGGACCCGGAAGTGTTTGTTCGGCTTTCTCGCTCCTACTTTCCATTGTACAGTCTTCCTGGCCGCGAGGATGGAAAATAACGCTATGCCCGGCGGCGCACGGACACAGTGTTGACGGTGGAGTTGATCTGTTATCATGCTTTTGCAGAGGCTGTCAATGGACGACAGTCAATAGGGGATGTGGGGGAGCGACGACGGACTCGGACGACTCACATACTCCCAGTACCAAAACATCCGCCGACACGGTCTTCGATCATACCAGTGGATTGTTTGAGTAATCGTCAAAAGGATTCAAATCTTGTCCACCAGAAGTGCTGCTTTGCCTTTTTTCTTCTCCCGGCCTACCGGGTGGCCAGCTTCCTTGGTGGGGGGGGACATCTTGAGAACTGGGGAGATCAGATCTTGGGCACCACATGGTCTGTCCGCCCGGTTCTGCCAGAAGGACCATATACACTAGCCAGTGGGTTTGAATAGGNNNGGGGAGGGGGGGAGACATCTTGAGAACTGGGGAGATCAGATCTTGGGCACCACATGGTCTGTCCGCCCGGTTCTGCTAGAAGGACCATATACACTAGCCAGTGGGTTTGAATAGGCCAGGCGACAAGCACCGCATGAAATCCGCCGTTGCAGGCTTCTCTTTCCGCATAGGAGTGGGGAAATAGCCGATAATTGCACTGTCTTTGTCCTGGAGGGGGAACAGCAAAATTTTACCTGCGGGCGTCTTGAGACAAGGGCATGTTCTATAGGCACTAGGCACCCCCAATTATCGGCCCGTGCGAAGACCGGCGACAGGGCAGTTTTCACGGTCTGAGCGTCATCCTCTTTCTTTTCCCTCCAAATTACGGCAGCATGACAAGACACCCGACTAAAATTGCTGATACGGGACGTGACGTTTAATTAACAGTGCCTTGTCTTGAACACCGCAGCCATATAGACATATTATTGTACTAGCTCGTCCCATGTGCTCGAAGGACCGCCGACCTACGAACGTGGCACCTCAGGCATCTCTATATGAACTATTCCGATCATCCTGACTTTTACTCGGGGTGGTACCAATGCAAGCAACTACACTGGCACCACTACAACAGGCGACATTATCAACACGACTTCATTCTGGGCGCGCCGCAAGCGGCCCCTCTTCTGAAGAAAACCCGAGATGCTAGTACAATTTGTGATATACGGTCTGGCGCGAAGATTACATATTACACCGCCGCGACAAAGTCGGCACACTCCCATACTTAACCTTATGGTTGCAAAGGAGTCACCGATCACCTGCTTCCCACACCGTAATGCCCTAAGCCCTCCCACTCCTGCCAACGAAAATGGCCCTCTCTTCCAGACGTAAAAAGCAATCCATCAAGTGTGCGCGCACATGTACTGCAAATCAGGGGCCCACTACACCTGGCACTAGTAGGCACGAATCCATTAGTTCGGTTGGCTATCTGGTGCTCCTTTTTTTTTCATTCTCTTTGTCAGTAGCTCAGGTGGAGTGCCATAACATACCGCCGAGTGCAGGACATAGCCCGCCAAAAGTGCCAAACTGAAAGAGGTTGCTGCAGCCGGACAGGATTGATGACCGTGATCACTACTTAAGCTAGCTCGGAGGGACTGGGTCTCTGGTCTAGTGTATTTGCACCACCTGTTCCCCCATTCGCCCTTTATAAAAACGCCGTTACTTGGTCGTGCTTATCTCTCTCCTCGATTAACAGGGCCATGGACAACCGATATTACTACGTCCCAGGTGATGATGGGAGTATCAGGAATGACTCTATCACTGTTTACCCCGTGGGTCTTTTTTCACTCGCGTTCGGCCTCTACAAATTACCGTCTGCAGATCCCACTATTCTCCCTAAACAATCAGAGCGCCCAACAACTTTACTCTGCTCACACTGATTGTACTTCGATACCACTCTCCCGCCCATATGGAGGTCTGGGCCCCGATGTTGACTTTACAGTAGACCAAGCAATGTATCAAGGCCAATCTTTCCCCTTCCTTTTGATCTCCGCACCGCATCACCCTATTAGTGGTGACCACATTTTAACACCTTCTGATCAGCTTCTCGAACAGAACCTAGTGGATATGATCAACTATCCCGAGGTTGTTGATGATTACCCGCAGGTCCCTTCGGAGATTAGTGCACGCTCTGCATGTGACTTGTCAGGTGACCAGTACAGGAATATAGTTTCGAGACCACTCGAATTTCAAGTGAAGTGGTGTCTGATATTTCACTTGACCAGAGATATTGAAAGTCCTCCCTGTCTGTTATGTAGGTGGACCCAACGCCAGTGGTTGGCCCTCTGGGACACATTCAAACGCCACATATCTCACCCGTATTTCAACATCCGGACATCGATACAACGACGGACAGATCGGTGGGCTGCTGGACTTGCCCCGTCCGAGTCTGCCCAGCATCGTTCCGTCGTTGGCAAGACCAAGAGCGACACGTGCTTCTGCACCTGCCCCACTGGCTTTTTTGTCCTGCTGCTGGCTGCTCGTGGAGAGGCGACCGCCGCGATGCCTTCAAACGGCATTGGCGAGCGGACCACCCGTCCAGTAGCCAGGTGCCCGACAAAAGAAGAACCACGATTTACTACCCACAGTCTTTGGTCGGAGGAATCTTAGGAGGCTCCCTCACCATTGAAGATGCGCAGAAGGAGGCTGTTTCCGAAGTGAAAAGAAGGGCCAAAGAACTCCACAAGTTGAAGATTTGGGAAAATCATTGGGGTCGTAAAAGGAAGAAGCCTCGACGTACGTGAACGGTGTGCGCCGGAAAATTTGTATTTACCTTTGACATTGACAGGAAAATAGACTTTTTCGAAGAGAAATAAGAAGTGGGGATTGGGATACAGACTAGGGAGCACGTGGAATGAGAATGACCGATTCGCGATTCGATACCAGTACCACGTTTGAACACGTGACTTATGCCACGCCACAAACCGTTTTTCACGGGCGGCTTTTTCTTTTTCTTTTTTCCTTTGTAGGAGCTTAGCGCGGGTGTCAGGAGGCCTCCTGAATCCTGATGGTCGTTTTCGCCCTTCGCCGACTTCATTGCCTTCTTCAATACGTTCCTATTCTCTTTCCTATTTTTTCCTTCTCATTTCAACGACACTCCCAAATTCATGTCACGTGTGCGCCACGACAGTCGGCCAGGCTCACCACCCAGGAGAATGCCTCACACTGTCGCCCCACAGCAAGAAATAATAAGGCACGGCTGCGGACATCGCTCAGCAGCCCAAAGAAGCGCATTCCCCGAAAGTTATCCTGATCAATAGTCCCCTTGAAGATAATATGCTTTCGCTAACCATCAGCGCCGTGCGATGCAGACCCGACCAGGCCCTGCCAAGGGAAATCAATCCGTGAACATTGCAAAATGTGGATCGTTGACTCCTGGACATGCATTACTTTCCGGCTCAGTGTGCGGGACTATCTGTGGACGTTATCGCTCAGGCCCTACGTTTGAAGCTCAGTCACAAGCGACAAGCATTGGAAGGTGGTCAAGGCGATATTATATTTCCTGTCACTCCGAGACGCCGATGAAGAAGCTCAGGATGAGGTTTACGATGAGATTAAGTACCGCTATCCGTGCGTCTATCTCGTTTTACCGCATCACGTACCCTACAACGTAGACTCACCGTACACACCACACTTTGATGTACCTGAATCAAGCTGGTGGGTGGGCAGCTCTTCAATACGATGCACTCTTTCAAGCGAGATGACGCGATCGCTTCTAACTTATATATGTAGTGGAGAAGTTATTGACAAAGGGGCTTGGCCGAGGCCAGCGGTTTCACCGCTTCACCATCTCCCTGGAACTTCTTTAATCTTCTTAATGAGGGCAAGAGAACGTCTCTAGCGCTTCTCATTCCCCAGCTTATCCAGTTGTTGCGTTTCCCAGGTGAACTTAGCCTTTGTGCCCAGTTACGTGGTACGAGCTAGTGATGTCCGCCAAGTCCCATGCTGGGGCTATGCCCCTTGCTACGGCTTCAGAGTCTATTCTTAAGTTCAATATGACTGATATCATGCATGATGATTTCACGTTCGATGTATGATTGACTTGCTTGTCAATGTTCGGGCATCGAAGCGTGTTCAGACTATATCACCGCTTGGTCTGGTCTTGCCACAAGTGTTCGGGCAGTAGAAGAAATGAGAACTTCAGCTTTTCCTACTATGTTATTTGAATCGCAAAGAATGCTCTGGGATTCCACCATTCCCCTTCGCCCACGAAAAAGGTATACAATATGCTATGTCCGAGCTTCCTGTACATAGCTACCACATGAACAAATAGAGAAGCCACGCGTGATCTCCCACGAGGAACATCCATATTGTACATGACTCATAGGTTGTTGCCAGGCAGTACAAGCGCACGAAGACCATCTTCCGTGAGAGTAAAGTATCTCCACGAGAGCGAAGTCAGTTAGCTGGCCTTATGAGCGTGGCCTATCGGCACTAAGTTAGTGCCGATCACCTTGATCGATCGTGCCGAACGTCGCTCGACACTTGTTGTTCAACAAACTAAATCACGTGTGAAATGCTAGCGGACGCCGCGCGGCTGCCATCGACGCCAGAAAAAAGTGATTCGGTCACGGTAAGAGCGTGAAAGAAGAGGAGAACCACTTGCGGTTTGCTCACCTTCTAGCCCCTTAGTTACGACCAGAGTCTACCCGTTCATCCAAGGAATCACGCTGGCGGTGCGTAGCATGGTCCATTCTAATCGCTCTGATGTCGAATTGACGACGAAGAACGTGGTCTGTAACCTGAACTTCA
>QLPC01011758.1:0-10360 GCA_003314055.1 Lactifluus hygrophoroides | reverse complement strand
AAGGATATAGTTAGCATTTTTTTTTTCGTTACCCACCCAGTTGCTAGCTATGGGTACGGTGGCACTCCCAAATCAAGGACTTTTTGGGCGCCTTGGGGACTTCCGCCCGTTGACATCCCATTCCTAGATCAACCGTATGTGGCAGGACCGAGTACGTTCAGGAATTCAGGTTGCTATTGAACCGGCTACAGACAGTGTTTCCGCCCCTCCGATTTGACGATGGTAAGGAGATTCTATTCTCTCATGTTCGAAGTGAGGGGACAGTCCCAAGGGCTGACTACTTTAGACGCCAATATGGCTTACACTTGTAAAACAAACAACACTCCGTTCGTTGGACGAAGGCCGAGGTGCGCATTACTTTATGAATTTATTGGTTGGGGCGTATTGCTCATACTGTAGAACTGCTGCTATGGCAGAACGTCTCCTGACTTGATTAGCTCTCACACCGCGCTTCCATCAGATTGGTCCTCGAAGACCAGCCTATGGGTTTCAAGAATGTACTGCGCCACAGATGCACCGCATCTGATGCTGAGTTGTCTCGCGCCATTAGTTTGGGACTGATAATCCAGAACTGTACAATGCGCGGATTGTCACGCAGTCGTTGCCACATAGTAGCACGACGCGTGCTCGCAGCCTTTCCCAACACCAATCCCTCCATCAGACAGTTATTCTAATCGTCACTGTGTCTATCGAAGTTCCGACACGTTAATACGTGCACCGAGACAATATTGATTGCTTGTGGCTGCGTATGATCGTGAGCAGCCACATGCATACCTTGACGGTGTACCTTTCCCCTCCCCCTAATGCCGCAAGTGCCATTCTTCCTTGTTCATTCGCTTTCATGTGCCTGTTCTCTTTGCTATGACACCGCCGGATTCTCTCCTTGCCAATCACCCGGTTCGAGGATAATCCTTTTCCGGGATGTTGGATGGGCAAAAAATCATGCGCGACATGTCGGTACTATTGAGCGCCAACCCAGATTATTGTTGGACCTGCGCCATGCCCACACATGACCCGTATCACTGGCTGTACTGGGTCAACATACGCAGATTCACCTTTTGGTATAAGAAAGCTTTGGAAGACGATATCTTTCTCAGTTCACCAGCCACCAATTCACGAAATCCAAATCGTATGAGTTCTCTCCCTTTACTTGACATGCGTTGACACCCGGATTTTGCAGATGCAGATAGACCTACGCATTGACGGCTACATCTCTCAAACGTTTGGGTCACGGGGCGCCGAACAGTATTTCGATCGCCTTCTGAACTGTGACTCTCGGTTGCTCCGCCCCCATGTCTCCCAGGGTGCATTCTTTATCATCATGCCTGCGATACCGAATGTTCATCCTTCCGGTTACATCAATGGACGGCCTGCTTTGTTGCTCGATTACCGCGCGCGACAATGTGGGACAGTCGTTCCGCAACCCATGTGGCGTCCAAACAACCCCTCCGACGCCCAGCGCTACGCCAATGCAACGCCGTATATGCCAATTTTCTTCGTTCATAACAATCTGGAAGACCTAGGCTTGCCCCTGATGAGGGCCGTCGGGAGTGATTGTCGGATGCTGTTAAACGCCGATTATCCCGCTCCGATCGGGGATTGTTCCACGACATACGTACGCATCAAGGTTGGTGTTCTGCAAGTCGCACATCTAGTGACCACTAGTATTGAGACCCATCACCTAGTGGCCTGGTTACAACGACTTCGGCAGACAGATCATGACCAGAGACCAAACCTCTGCGCACAGTACAATAACCCTAGCTAAATTGGCGAGGCGTATTGCGAATGCGGTGTGCCAGTTCTTAGATGTGAGCCCGTGAAACCCTCATTTTTCTTACACAGCAACATCATGCTGATCATGACGCAGGAAGCCGCACAGATCCCGTGCGCCGACCCAGCCTGGCAAGTCGTTGGTATCAACAACGTCAATGGCCCAGGCATTAGGAGGGATCATGTTATGCTGATAGGATTTATCCACGTCTCCCAGGGAAGCTGGCAGCCCATTCTCCAATTGAACCATTATAATTTGGCGAAGTCCCGATACCTCCCCGATTCCGAGTCCCTGTTGCTGGGAAATGGAAGGAATTCGAGGGTCCCCTGGATGTCGACCTAGATATGTGTACCTTACAGATTCTAATATTGTATTTACCTGCATGATTGAACCGATGATCAGTGATCATCTTGATCACGATGGTGTTGGAGGCCACCGATTTGCACCGCGTGAGATAGTGATCCCAAGTGCCTATATCCCAAGGATACTGTACTTACTGGCTAGCCTCGGGCTGTTGTGAGGACCTTTCTCGTGCAAGTTCAAGAATATCGTGGTGTATCAACGTGTTTGGGTTGTGCGTCAGAAAAAAAAACGGTCTAGTAGGCTGTATATATGTAGGATCACACAGACTAACTGGAGACCGTATTGAATCGAAGTTACAAGCACAGCTGGTTAAGAAAATCCGGAGGTGGAAGGGACAGGCACACATATCCACTCCCCAAGGCAGAATCACCTCGGAGACTCTCATAACTACGGCTGTGAAAAAACCATGATGCGGACCACTATCCACAAAAACGTAGACAATTTGACAAGGGAAATTTGCGTTGACTAGTTTGCAGAAGGCAGTGCCTCCAAATGAGCAGATATCATGATACATCATGATGCCAGTGCAATTGAAGAGAACCCATTGATATACCAGTTCGGCCAACTTGGATCCAACTAGTATAATGCGATGTGCACGGAGTTCCTAAAACTGTCACGGTCGACGGGTCGTACTTCTTACTGGGTTTGGTCCACGTCCGAGCCTCTGGACCCGGTGGCCTATTCAAGTTCTCCGACGCCGTTGTTATGGCGTTTCAAGATATTTACACCTCTTAGACCCACCGTATGCGGGGAACGGAATGATGTGTGATGAAAGTTGGTTTGATTGTATGTAACTTAAAGACCTACTATATTGGCATGATATCGATCGATGTGACGATGTGCACTCGGGGCCCGACGGGAGGCAGATTAGAAGATCTTGAAGTCACGATCAGTAGTCGTATTTCTGGACTCGGGGATCCCCTGGTAAACTACGTTCCAACGTTGGCGGGTACTGAGAGGCCTGAATGACCGGGTATGTATGACCCCTACTAGTGGAAGAGAAGCTGGACCAGACAGTCCGTTATGCTTATGTAAAGGGCATCCCCGGGATCCCCAGCCACGGCGCTACTCAGCCTACTCTCACTCCGTATCTCCGAATGATTCTAAGCACTGAATTCACCCTCTTCCTCGTCGTGATAACGGTGGTCCGACTCTGATTGCAACGTATGTATGAGACCCTCCGGGTCCAATATCCTGAAACTTGCCACTTTAGGTTGTCCTTGCCGATGCTTGGTCCGTCGAGATAGTTCTTCCTTCAATACTGTCCTTCCTAAAACCCCTTGGTCGACCAGTTATTCAAGTGTCCGCTGACACCGCTGTGGTGCTACACATTTTCCACGAGATATACATGTAGCGTCGATGTCGCCGTCCAACTCGTCGCAGTAGGAAACACAGCGCTGCATGACTCAGAGACACTATATGATCTTCGATCAATCACACAACAATCAATCATCTTGACAGTAAAGACCGAGGAGGCCTGAATTTTGCACGTCGCGTGGACGAAAGTTTGTAGCTCGTATTGAGCGATATTGAGCACTTGTGGGAGCTACGTAACCACATGGCCTTCTCCTCACCCCTATGCCTGAATGCCTCCCTTCCCACTAAACCTAAGGTTGCACAACCTTCTCAGGTTTTACCAGAGCCATTGCGAATCTGATTTTGGTCCAAGTCATTATTTCTCATATTTTTGATCTTCCTACCCCTTGTCCCCCCATAACAGTCACTATTCCAAGACCATCAATATCCATCATAGTACTTCCACGCATCTTATTGGCCCCTGTGTTTGGTTCCCCCCCCCCTTCCCCCGTCGTCGGATCTCTAAAATACCCTCTCCCTATATTCAATCCTCCATATATTACCTCAGAACGAGGGGGACATCGGGAACGACTGGCACGGGCACAAGGTACACAATCAAGACCGGACAAACTCCTGTGGCTCACACTTTTCTATGGGGGTGGCGACCTCGTCATATCGTCAATTTCACACCTCCACGTTCTATTCGTTCACTAGCGTCTCCCGTCATAGTCGGACCGCGGAGAGGAAATTGGGCCAGTGCTGCATTGCGTAAAAGCATAGCATAAGTTGACTCATCTGGCCAAAGGTATTATGCTGTGCTGCAGTGTCATGTGTCATTAGTATGGTGATTTTTCCTATTGGCATAGAAGGAAAGCTCTGAACGACAACTACATGACAATGTGAACGAAGTTTTCAACGTTTTGAATCAAATTCTAACCCCATGCTCGTTACCGTGGTACATTGACGGGCATCTGTAAAACCGGAATTGTCTAGAACTGTCTGAGAACGCTCACTCCGGGTTCGTGGATGACAATGACAGTGGCGTGTCGACAATTTTGTGCTAGCTATAGAGGACCACGGTGACTAGACCTTAAATCTTTGGTGCAAAACTTGACTAACCTATGTTCAGTAAAATAAAAATGGTCTAGTCAATAACTTATAACTTAACTAGGACAAGCAGTCCCGAAAAGGAACTGGGCACGGACTAGGCCTGGACAGCAACCCGTATACGACAGTTATCTGGCCGATGTTGAAGAGTTTGTCGTGACTCGTGGTGCAGTAACCTTGTCTACAACTCAGGCCCCTCACCGCCTTCGTTCGCCTGGGCAACACCACCGCTTGATATTATTATACAAGCAGTATGGTTACTATGAGCAAGACTGGCACGTACTATTAACACATCCTTATTTGTTGAATGAATAACACGGCCACCGCCTGCTAATTCCTGTGCAGATGCCCTGAGATCCGCCCCTTCCGCATGCAACGTCGCGGGTACTAATAGAGAACAAGGAACCCCCCCCCCCCTTCCTTACTGTACACATAGTACCGCAAGAGGATGGCTCCGTTTCAGCACCGCATGCTGAGGCTGCTTCTCCGAATGAACCCTTGGTCTTCACTCGCACGCTATCTTTCCCTTACCTCGTCGAAGGTGCATTACGTGCATTGCTGTAGTATCCCATTAATATAACACATAGTCTAATCAAACATATTTAAGCGGATATATTTGTATACTAGGGGTCTGTCCGGTCTATGCTTATTTTAATTCAGGAAGGTGTAGGAACCTCGAAAGGATATAGCGGTCAAGTTGGAGAATAGGCTGCCAGCTCCCCTGGGAGACATGGGCAACCCCTATAAGGATTACCTGTTCCTTGGTGATCCCACTGCTCCCAACTTGCCAGTCCGGATCTAGCCCTCGAATCCGCTGAGCCTCCTGCTCTAATTTTAGCCACGAGCGATCGCGACGAAGGAATTCAGGGTTTTGACTTACATTTAGGAACTTGCAGACCACACTTGCGATGCGTTTTGCAAATCTTTCGAGAGGAATTGTGTTATGCGCAGACGTCTGGTCTTTGAGCATGATCTGGGAATTCCAAACACCGTAACCGGGCCACTAAATGGCGGGCGCACGCACTCAATATTGATGAGGTGAATAGCGTTAGAAAGTACTCACATGTATACGTATGTATGTAGTAGAAGAATCCCCGACGGGGGCCACAGCACCAAAATCTAGGAGTGTCGTGCAGTCCCCCACTGCTACTTCGAGCAGGGGTAGGCCGAGGCTCACTCGATCTCTATGAACAAAGAAAATCGGCATCTTCAGCGGCACGTTGGTGTAACGCTGGACATCAAACGCATTCTGCGCAGACCAAATATGCTGTGGGACGACCGTGCCACCTTCACGAATAGCATAATCGAGGAGCCAAGCAGGCTGTCCATCAATGGAAGCGAGAGGAAGAGCATTCTCCAACGTAGGCCTAGTGATGAAGAATGCACCAGGCCATTCTTGAGATTCAGTAGGTCGAAGTAACCGCGCGTCCAATTGCAGAAGACGAGCAAAATACTGTGTCACACGCTTTGGCCCGAAGGTCTGAGCGATGTAGCCATCAATACGTAGGTCCATCTGCAGGCTTTAGGCCTCAACACGTACAGAAGAAGAGATTACATACTATCGACGTACTGTGAATATGGGGGTTTGTTTGCTTGAAATAGGTGTTCGTAGCCCCTTGTCCCTTCTTATCGATGGTGAACATGTGTGCAGTCCCCAAAAATTGTGTGGCGACGCTGTATTGTTGCCGAAGTCGTGTGCCGAGTCAGATAACGATGACGTGTATTATGGTCAATCACAGCGGAAGCATTGTGGACCGTCAATTCTAGGAACAAACTAGATGTTAGAAAGCCAGATGGTAGTGTGCCGCATCATATATCAGCGGGCGACTGCCTCGAACTCCAACGGAAACGATACGGAATTCCAGATAAGCGCGCAGATAGGATAAGGGAGCGAGACAAGGCTGTTGCCATGGATGTGTCAGGATTGTCGAGACGTTGAGGAATACAAGATTCAAACGTTGGAGTATAGGTAGCCCGCTCTGAGGACCCGGACACTGGCAGAGTTCAAGCTGATACTTGCCAACATAGAATTCTTGACGACTCGAGAACATGATCGGAGCTACCGGCACCGTATGGTCACACGATGATTTCACGACCGTTGATCGGTGTTGATCTAGGTATCCAATGTCCGAGTTGTCCGTCCATTTTTCGTTAATAATAGCCTTTGATTTACCGCGACAAATATTCGAACTCCGCAGAATGGGGTTCGAGGCATTTGAGGCTTTGAAGCGTTTGACCGAGAGTTGCATGATGATAGCACAAGATTTGAACCAACGAGAGAGGTGCCCCCATGGTTCGGGTGCCCGGTGCCGAGTGCCGGTCTTTCTTTCTAGCTACCCGTACCTTGACTGAGACGATTTGTGAGCAGAGTCTTTGTCAACTAGACACGACTCGGAGGGGCCACGCAGGTTACCGGCACACGACTCCAACTCGGAGTTGGAGTTGAACATCTCCGATCTGAGACTGCTCTAGGGAAGGGGGTTTCCGAGAGCGTCAGGTGTATCGCTCACCGCTCACCCTTTGGTAGCGTGGGAATATCTGACATGGTGGTGACGCTGCCAATTAATTCCCAATGCAATGACCGATGACACAACAAACTCTGGATCCTGGGTCCGGTCCGGCTACAACGATTCATTCATCGATCAACAACTTGAATCGTGCGCGTCTCACCAGAAATTTTTTTTCCTGCGATCTGCTCGGGCTTCGGATACTAGGCTAACAAAACACACGACGATAGACTCGGAGTCAATGCGCAACAACTGCATTTGGTACCTGTCCCCACCCGTCCTGTAGCACGAGGAGGCTTGATGTAGCTGGATTATGGCCGGAAATATGGAAACTGCTCACTCCAGGGGACAGCCTTCAAGTGATATCCGGTTCAATACAGCCAATGTCAGAGGGAGGCCGAAATATTCACGTGAGTGACGATTATCTTAGGGGAGCCACTCAAACCCTCGCCCTCGATGACTCCGATTGTCTTGGAGGGCTTCTCAACTTTGGCCTGCCTCTTGGTCTGGTTGCCCTGTATCAATGGCCCTTCGTCCTCATTCTTAATGATCACGTTCCTTGGCAACAACCTTATTTGACCACGCATCATTCTTCAACACACATTTCTCACAGCGCACCACATGGGAGAGCAAGGGCTTTGATATTCTCAACCATTGGATCCCGGTGTGCAGGAAGGCGTGTCAGTGGGGAGACTCGGAGGCTCACGCGCTCACCAACTGACTTAGGTCGCTTGCCTCAGCTCTCGAGTCGCGGACTCACGCACCAAACTTTGCCCCGTCTTCGGAGTCGCCTTCGCTTTGTATTCCCCATCCATCACATCCTCTCCATCCCTGATCTCCGACCACTAGCAGGTGGTTGTATCGCTTTGCTTCCCACATCCTCCACCGTCCGCCGACCAGCACAATGGTGTAATGACAATGCGTCCGAGCGCATCATAGAGACAAATGATACGTATGTTAAGACCATTTCCAGATCATCACTACTTACGCAGAAGCGACTGAGTCACTGCATGTGGATCATGTAACGAAGTAGACCATATCGTGTTGCGTTGCGTTGCACCGTTATTTGCATTTTTGACTTTCCTGAGGACAGGTGCTCTAAAGATGCCCCTAGTGATGGCAATACAGTATGGCGGCAGGCAAATATGGTGTAACAATGACGATCTATAATCGTCACCCCAGTGCCTTCTCTCTCAAATCTTGGCAAGATCTGAAGGCTATTTATGCTATCTTTGGTTAAATCCTCCGGACGAGAGGTCGGAGCGCCTTGTGCATTATTATGCCAGTGAGCGCCCTGTAGCTCCATCAGGCTACCGCTATACTAAAGCGTCAATGAGTGGAGAACTCGGAGAACGTTCTCATCATTGTATGTGACTTTAAGCTCCGCCTGCTAGCGGGTCCGTCCATCCGTAATATTTGCCTTCATGTGGGTGCTCCCTGTTTCTCCTGGTGACATCGCATGGCAATGATGGTGCCTAACTAGCCTGACGTTGAAATGGGTCATTACTTAGTCTTGTATTTCTTTGATCGCCGAGAACAAGTCAACTTGTTCGAATCTTACGGCTCGGTCGGGATGTGGTGCACCATCTCTCCATCGCCCGGCCCAGGGTGGATCAGGTCTCACTATCTTGGTCTCCCGTGGGAAAAGTGATACTATTGCTGGACACGTCTTTATTTTTCCAGCTCGTTACCCCCAGAATCCCTCTGCAGTTCTGCTGTTGTGCAACGATATGGATAAAGCAAGCTACCTAATTAAGTACGTATCACGTGGTGTCCAATTTTATGATGGTCGAGAACTGAGGCCTGAGGCACTGAGGACAAATTGACAGACAAATTAACAGTCAATACAGTTCATCAGCGCGCTATAATGCGGGACTTGTTTTGAACATTTACAAGGCACTTTCATGCTATGACGCTCGATACGGCCGTGGCCGTTGACGTATGGTACCGGCAAACATATTGTTCCGGTCGCAACCGGCCTGTCTCAACAAATTCTACCGGATTGCCTTTTACAACTTACAAGACTCCAATCTTTCTTGAAAGCTTACAGTTTTCCAGCGTGATAGACTTTGCTCTAACGTTACTGCAAGGGACCCAATTTCATTTTACGGCATCGGTATAAAATACCCGATGACGTGTATTCATATAACATCTGCCGTCAATCATCATCTGGGCCTCCACATGTCAGTGTTCAGACATACTGTACTGTATGTCGAACCCCAAGTTCTCACGATAGCCAGCGACTTCCGCACACTTTAGCAAACACAACCAACGCTGGTGCATAAGCCTATCTTCTGCTGGCATGCTGGTTTCGAAGGTTGTCGACGAAATAGCGATATCGGGACACATGCGCCGGAATCATTCAAACGACTTTTCATGCCGATGGGCGTTTCCAGCTTATGTCTGCACTGCTGCCGACTGACTTTTGGGAGAACCAATATTCCGAGGCGCTTACGACCTGCTCGCGCGAACACGCACCTTGCCAAGTATCTGGCCTTCGGCCATCCGGGGTTCTATGGTATGAGAACGATCCAGTGCCAATCCCCTCCACTATGAATAGACCACTGTTTTTCGTTCCTGCTGTTGAAACATGACTTTGGCAAACATACGACATGACAAACCAGTTGAGACTGCCTGCTAGCTCGGCCATGATAAAAAGGGGGCCCATAAACTGCGAACTACAAGCCTTTCAGCTGATCGAACTTGAATAACTGCCAGACTCAGACAGTACGCGTTCCTCTCTCTCCGTAGTAGGGCACGTTGAGACGTTGAACTTGCAGATGGATCTACGTATTGACGGCAACATCGCTCAAACTTTTGGGCCAGAAGGCGCAGCAGTGTACTTCTCTCGTCTTCTGCGAGTGGACGCGCGGTCGTTACAGCCCACTCAATCTCAAGAATGGCCCCACGCGTTCTTCATCACGACCCCCGCGGTACAGACCGCCCCTCCGTCCATTCTAATCGACGGACAGCCCGCTTGGTTGCTCGATTTCGCAATCCGCCAGGTTGGCACGGTCGTTCCGCAACGCATTTGGTCCGCGCAGAATCCTGCCGATGCCGTGCGCTACGGCAACGCGTCGCTGAATATGCCAATTTTCTTCGTTCACAAGGATCGGGTGAACCTTGGCCTGCCCCTGGTCAGAGCGGCAGCGGGGGATTGCATGGCGCTCCTCGGGGGGACCGCGATGGCTCCAGTCGGGGATTGTTCCACGACCGCCATCCGCGTTAATGTACGCCTGTTACCCAAGTCTCATTCTCGCCAATATCGTGTACCAACTAACGACCACATTTCTAGTGGCCCGGTTATCGCGACTGG